>JAMKCF010000185.1:0-66380 GCA_023634235.1 Pisaster brevispinus
TGAGAGTAACTCATGACCTAGAAATGCTAGAGTGACAAATCTTGTACCTGAGTCTGCCTTGGATATCCCTGCATCCGAAAATCAACCTTTTAGGCTCGCGGAGGGCAAGCTTCATACCGGAAATGACCAGCAGGCGGGGCTACTCCGAACGCTCCTCAAAAGCCTCCCCAATGGGATTTTTGTACACACAGCTGTCAAAGAAACAAAGTCAAAGTAAGGACGGTCGAATCACCCTCAGAATGATACTGGATTTGCACAAGTTTTACACCATTAGAAAGCCCGCCTCAAGGGCTCTCTCTACCGTGAGTTTCGTTAAGCTCACAATTTTGTAGGCAAGGCCAGCCTCCTGGAAGTAGGGCTGCCCGAAACACCACTGTATTACATGCCTACGTCATCGCCAGTGAGAAAAAGCCGGCACAAAAAGGTCCGAAATAAATTCTGAGCTAAGGGTGAGAGTAACTCATGACCTAGAAATGCTAGAGTGACAAATCTTGTACCTGAGTCTGCCTTGGATATCCCTGCATCCGAAAATCAACCTTTTAGGCTCGCGGAGGGCAAGCTTCATACCGGAAATGACCAGCAGGCGGGGCTACTCCGAACGCTCCTCAAAAGCCTCCCCAATGGGATTTTTGTACACACAGCTGTCAAAGAAACAAAGTCAAAGTAAGGACGGTCGAATCACCCTCAGAATGATACTGGATTTGCACAAGTTTTACACCATTAGAAAGCCCGCCTCAAGGGCTCTCTCTACCGTGAGTTTCGTTAAGCTCACAATTTTGTAGGCAAGGCCAGCCTCCTGGAAGTAGGGCTGCCCGAAACACCACTGTATTACATGCCTACGTCATCGCCAGTGAGAAAAAGCCGGCACAAAAAGGTCCGAAATAAATTCTGAGCTAAGGGTGAGAGTAACTCATGACCTAGAAATGCTAGAGTGACAAATCTTGTACCTGAGTCTGCCTTGGATATCCCTGCATCCGAAAATCAACCTTTTAGGCTCGCGGAGGGCAAGCTTCATACCGGAAATGACCAGCAGGCGGGGCTACTCCGAACGCTCCTCAAAAGCCTCCCCAATGGGATTTTTGTACACACAGCTGTCAAAGAAACAAAGTCAAAGTAAGGACGGTCGAATCACCCTCAGAATGATACTGGATTTGCACAAGTTTTACACCATTAGAAAGCCCGCCTCAAGGGCTCTCTCTACCGTGAGTTTCGTTAAGCTCACAATTTTGTAGGCAAGGCCAGCCTCCTGGAAGTAGGGCTGCCCGAAACACCACTGTATTACATGCCTACGTCATCGCCAGTGAGAAAAAGCCGGCACAAAAAGGTCCGAAATAAATTCTGAGCTAAGGGTGAGAGTAACTCATGACCTAGAAATGCTAGAGTGACAAATCTTGTACCTGAGTCTGCCTTGGATATCCCTGCATCCGAAAATCAACCTTTTAGGCTCGCGGAGGGCAAGCTTCATACCGGAAATGACCAGCAGGCGGGGCTACTCCGAACGCTCCTCAAAAGCCTCCCCAATGGGATTTTTGTACACACAGCTGTCAAAGAAACAAAGTCAAAGTAAGGACGGTCGAATCACCCTCAGAATGATACTGGATTTGCACAAGTTTTACACCATTAGAAAGCCCGCCTCAAGGGCTCTCTCTACCGTGAGTTTCGTTAAGCTCACAATTTTGTAGGCAAGGCCAGCCTCCTGGAAGTAGGGCTGCCCGAAACACCACTGTATTACATGCCTACGTCATCGCCAGTGAGAAAAAGCCGGCACAAAAAGGTCCGAAATAAATTCTGAGCTAAGGGTGAGAGTAACTCATGACCTAGAAATGCTAGAGTGACAAATCTTGTACCTGAGTCTGCCTTGGATATCCCTGCATCCGAAAATCAACCTTTTAGGCTCGCGGAGGGCAAGCTTCATACCGGAAATGACCAGCAGGCGGGGCTACTCCGAACGCTCCTCAAAAGCCTCCCCAATGGGATTTTTGTACACACAGCTGTCAAAGAAACAAAGTCAAAGTAAGGACGGTCGAATCACCCTCAGAATGATACTGGATTTGCACAAGTTTTACACCATTAGAAAGCCCGCCTCAAGGGCTCTCTCTACCGTGAGTTTCGTTAAGCTCACAATTTTGTAGGCAAGGCCAGCCTCCTGGAAGTAGGGCTGCCCGAAACACCACTGTATTACATGCCTACGTCATCGCCAGTGAGAAAAAGCCGGCACAAAAAGGTCCGAAATAAATTCTGAGCTAAGGGTGAGAGTAACTCATGACCTAGAAATGCTAGAGTGACAAATCTTGTACCTGAGTCTGCCTTGGATATCCCTGCATCCGAAAATCAACCTTTTAGGCTCGCGGAGGGCAAGCTTCATACCGGAAATGACCAGCAGGCGGGGCTACTCCGAACGCTCCTCAAAAGCCTCCCCAATGGGATTTTTGTACACACAGCTGTCAAAGAAACAAAGTCAAAGTAAGGACGGTCGAATCACCCTCAGAATGATACTGGATTTGCACAAGTTTTACACCATTAGAAAGCCCGCCTCAAGGGCTCTCTCTACCGTGAGTTTCGTTAAGCTCACAATTTTGTAGGCAAGGCCAGCCTCCTGGAAGTAGGGCTGCCCGAAACACCACTGTATTACATGCCTACGTCATCGCCAGTGAGAAAAAGCCGGCACAAAAAGGTCCGAAATAAATTCTGAGCTAAGGGTGAGAGTAACTCATGACCTAGAAATGCTAGAGTGACAAATCTTGTACCTGAGTCTGCCTTGGATATCCCTGCATCCGAAAATCAACCTTTTAGGCTCGCGGAGGGCAAGCTTCATACCGGAAATGACCAGCAGGCGGGGCTACTCCGAACGCTCCTCAAAAGCCTCCCCAATGGGATTTTTGTACACACAGCTGTCAAAGAAACAAAGTCAAAGTAAGGACGGTCGAATCACCCTCAGAATGATACTGGATTTGCACAAGTTTTACACCATTAGAAAGCCCGCCTCAAGGGCTCTCTCTACCGTGAGTTTCGTTAAGCTCACAATTTTGTAGGCAAGGCCAGCCTCCTGGAAGTAGGGCTGCCCGAAACACCACTGTATTACATGCCTACGTCATCGCCAGTGAGAAAAAGCCGGCACAAAAAGGTCCGAAATAAATTCTGAGCTAAGGGTGAGAGTAACTCATGACCTAGAAATGCTAGAGTGACAAATCTTGTACCTGAGTCTGCCTTGGATATCCCTGCATCCGAAAATCAACCTTTTAGGCTCGCGGAGGGCAAGCTTCATACCGGAAATGACCAGCAGGCGGGGCTACTCCGAACGCTCCTCAAAAGCCTCCCCAATGGGATTTTTGTACACACAGCTGTCAAAGAAACAAAGTCAAAGTAAGGACGGTCGAATCACCCTCAGAATGATACTGGATTTGCACAAGTTTTACACCATTAGAAAGCCCGCCTCAAGGGCTCTCTCTACCGTGAGTTTCGTTAAGCTCACAATTTTGTAGGCAAGGCCAGCCTCCTGGAAGTAGGGCTGCCCGAAACACCACTGTATTACATGCCTACGTCATCGCCAGTGAGAAAAAGCCGGCACAAAAAGGTCCGAAATAAATTCTGAGCTAAGGGTGAGAGTAACTCATGACCTAGAAATGCTAGAGTGACAAATCTTGTACCTGAGTCTGCCTTGGATATCCCTGCATCCGAAAATCAACCTTTTAGGCTCGCGGAGGGCAAGCTTCATACCGGAAATGACCAGCAGGCGGGGCTACTCCGAACGCTCCTCAAAAGCCTCCCCAATGGGATTTTTGTACACACAGCTGTCAAAGAAACAAAGTCAAAGTAAGGACGGTCGAATCACCCTCAGAATGATACTGGATTTGCACAAGTTTTACACCATTAGAAAGCCCGCCTCAAGGGCTCTCTCTACCGTGAGTTTCGTTAAGCTCACAATTTTGTAGGCAAGGCCAGCCTCCTGGAAGTAGGGCTGCCCGAAACACCACTGTATTACATGCCTACGTCATCGCCAGTGAGAAAAAGCCGGCACAAAGAGGTCCGAAATAAATTCTGAGCTAAGGGTGAGAGTAACTCATGACCTAGAAATGCTAGAGTGACAAATCTTGTACCTGAGTCTGCCTTGGATATCCCTGCATCCGAAAATCAACCTTTTAGGCTCGCGGAGGGCAAGCTTCATACCGGAAATGACCAGCAGGCGGGGCTACTCCGAACGCTCCTCAAAAGCCTCCCCAATGGGATTTTTGTACACACAGCTGTCAAAGAAACAAAGTCAAAGTAAGGACGGTCGAATCACCCTCAGAATGATACTGGATTTGCACAAGTTTTACACCATTAGAAAGCCCGCCTCAAGGGCTCTCTCTACCGTGAGTTTCGTTAAGCTCACAATTTTGTAGGCAAGGCCAGCCTCCTGGAAGTAGGGCTGCCCGAAACACCACTGTATTACATGCCTACGTCATCGCCAGTGAGAAAAAGCCGGCACAAAAAGGTCCGAAATAAATTCTGAGCTAAGGGTGAGAGTAACTCATGACCTAGAAATGCTAGAGTGACAAATCTTGTACCTGAGTCTGCCTTGGATATCCCTGCATCCGAAAATCAACCTTTTAGGCTCGCGGAGGGCAAGCTTCATACCGGAAATGACCAGCAGGCGGGGCTACTCCGAACGCTCCTCAAAAGCCTCCCCAATGGGATTTTTGTACACACAGCTGTCAAAGAAACAAAGTCAAAGTAAGGACGGTCGAATCACCCTCAGAATGATACTGGATTTGCACAAGTTTTACACCATTAGAAAGCCCGCCTCAAGGGCTCTCTCTACCGTGAGTTTCGTTAAGCTCACAATTTTGTAGGCAAGGCCAGCCTCCTGGAAGTAGGGCTGCCCGAAACACCACTGTATTACATGCCTACGTCATCGCCAGTGAGAAAAAGCCGGCACAAAAAGGTCCGAAATAAATTCTGAGCTAAGGGTGAGAGTAACTCATGACCTAGAAATGCTAGAGTGACAAATCTTGTACCTGAGTCTGCCTTGGATATCCCTGCATCCGAAAATCAACCTTTTAGGCTCGCGGAGGGCAAGCTTCATACCGGAAATGACCAGCAGGCGGGGCTACTCCGAACGCTCCTCAAAAGCCTCCCCAATGGGATTTTTGTACACACAGCTGTCAAAGAAACAAAGTCAAAGTAAGGACGGTCGAATCACCCTCAGAATGATACTGGATTTGCACAAGTTTTACACCATTAGAAAGCCCGCCTCAAGGGCTCTCTCTACCGTGAGTTTCGTTAAGCTCACAATTTTGTAGGCAAGGCCAGCCTCCTGGAAGTAGGGCTGCCCGAAACACCACTGTATTACATGCCTACGTCATCGCCAGTGAGAAAAAGCCGGCACAAAAAGGTCCGAAATAAATTCTGAGCTAAGGGTGAGAGTAACTCATGACCTAGAAATGCTAGAGTGACAAATCTTGTACCTGAGTCTGCCTTGGATATCCCTGCATCCGAAAATCAACCTTTTAGGCTCGCGGAGGGCAAGCTTCATACCGGAAATGACCAGCAGGCGGGGCTACTCCGAACGCTCCTCAAAAGCCTCCCCAATGGGATTTTTGTACACACAGCTGTCAAAGAAACAAAGTCAAAGTAAGGACGGTCGAATCACCCTCAGAATGATACTGGATTTGCACAAGTTTTACACCATTAGAAAGCCCGCCTCAAGGGCTCTCTCTACCGTGAGTTTCGTTAAGCTCACAATTTTGTAGGCAAGGCCAGCCTCCTGGAAGTAGGGCTGCCCGAAACACCACTGTATTACATGCCTACGTCATCGCCAGTGAGAAAAAGCCGGCACAAAAAGGTCCGAAATAAATTCTGAGCTAAGGGTGAGAGTAACTCATGACCTAGAAATGCTAGAGTGACAAATCTTGTACCTGAGTCTGCCTTGGATATCCCTGCATCCGAAAATCAACCTTTTAGGCTCGCGGAGGGCAAGCTTCATACCGGAAATGACCAGCAGGCGGGGCTACTCCGAACGCTCCTCAAAAGCCTCCCCAATGGGATTTTTGTACACACAGCTGTCAAAGAAACAAAGTCAAAGTAAGGACGGTCGAATCACCCTCAGAATGATACTGGATTTGCACAAGTTTTACACCATTAGAAAGCCCGCCTCAAGGGCTCTCTCTACCGTGAGTTTCGTTAAGCTCACAATTTTGTAGGCAAGGCCAGCCTCCTGGAAGTAGGGCTGCCCGAAACACCACTGTATTACATGCCTACGTCATCGCCAGTGAGAAAAAGCCGGCACAAAAAGGTCCGAAATAAATTCTGAGCTAAGGGTGAGAGTAACTCATGACCTAGAAATGCTAGAGTGACAAATCTTGTACCTGAGTCTGCCTTGGATATCCCTGCATCCGAAAATCAACCTTTTAGGCTCGCGGAGGGCAAGCTTCATACCGGAAATGACCAGCAGGCGGGGCTACTCCGAACGCTCCTCAAAAGCCTCCCCAATGGGATTTTTGTACACACAGCTGTCAAAGAAACAAAGTCAAAGTAAGGACGGTCGAATCACCCTCAGAATGATACTGGATTTGCACAAGTTTTACACCATTAGAAAGCCCGCCTCAAGGGCTCTCTCTACCGTGAGTTTCGTTAAGCTCACAATTTTGTAGGCAAGGCCAGCCTCCTGGAAGTAGGGCTGCCCGAAACACCACTGTATTACATGCCTACGTCATCGCCAGTGAGAAAAAGCCGGCACAAAAAGGTCCGAAATAAATTCTGAGCTAAGGGTGAGAGTAACTCATGACCTAGAAATGCTAGAGTGACAAATCTTGTACCTGAGTCTGCCTTGGATATCCCTGCATCCGAAAATCAACCTTTTAGGCTCGCGGAGGGCAAGCTTCATACCGGAAATGACCAGCAGGCGGGGCTACTCCGAACGCTCCTCAAAAGCCTCCCCAATGGGATTTTTGTACACACAGCTGTCAAAGAAACAAAGTCAAAGTAAGGACGGTCGAATCACCCTCAGAATGATACTGGATTTGCACAAGTTTTACACCATTAGAAAGCCCGCCTCAAGGGCTCTCTCTACCGTGAGTTTCGTTAAGCTCACAATTTTGTAGGCAAGGCCAGCCTCCTGGAAGTAGGGCTGCCCGAAACACCACTGTATTACATGCCTACGTCATCGCCAGTGAGAAAAAGCCGGCACAAAAAGGTCCGAAATAAATTCTGAGCTAAGGGTGAGAGTAACTCATGACCTAGAAATGCTAGAGTGACAAATCTTGTACCTGAGTCTGCCTTGGATATCCCTGCATCCGAAAATCAACCTTTTAGGCTCGCGGAGGGCAAGCTTCATACCGGAAATGACCAGCAGGCGGGGCTACTCCGAACGCTCCTCAAAAGCCTCCCCAATGGGATTTTTGTACACACAGCTGTCAAAGAAACAAAGTCAAAGTAAGGACGGTCGAATCACCCTCAGAATGATACTGGATTTGCACAAGTTTTACACCATTAGAAAGCCCGCCTCAAGGGCTCTCTCTACCGTGAGTTTCGTTAAGCTCACAATTTTGTAGGCAAGGCCAGCCTCCTGGAAGTAGGGCTGCCCGAAACACCACTGTATTACATGCCTACGTCATCGCCAGTGAGAAAAAGCCGGCACAAAAAGGTCCGAAATAAATTCTGAGCTAAGGGTGAGAGTAACTCATGACCTAGAAATGCTAGAGTGACAAATCTTGTACCTGAGTCTGCCTTGGATATCCCTGCATCCGAAAATCAACCTTTTAGGCTCGCGGAGGGCAAGCTTCATACCGGAAATGACCAGCAGGCGGGGCTACTCCGAACGCTCCTCAAAAGCCTCCCCAATGGGATTTTTGTACACACAGCTGTCAAAGAAACAAAGTCAAAGTAAGGACGGTCGAATCACCCTCAGAATGATACTGGATTTGCACAAGTTTTACACCATTAGAAAGCCCGCCTCAAGGGCTCTCTCTACCGTGAGTTTCGTTAAGCTCACAATTTTGTAGGCAAGGCCAGCCTCCTGGAAGTAGGGCTGCCCGAAACACCACTGTATTACATGCCTACGTCATCGCCAGTGAGAAAAAGCCGGCACAAAAAGGTCCGAAATAAATTCTGAGCTAAGGGTGAGAGTAACTCATGACCTAGAAATGCTAGAGTGACAAATCTTGTACCTGAGTCTGCCTTGGATATCCCTGCATCCGAAAATCAACCTTTTAGGCTCGCGGAGGGCAAGCTTCATACCGGAAATGACCAGCAGGCGGGGCTACTCCGAACGCTCCTCAAAAGCCTCCCCAATGGGATTTTTGTACACACAGCTGTCAAAGAAACAAAGTCAAAGTAAGGACGGTCGAATCACCCTCAGAATGATACTGGATTTGCACAAGTTTTACACCATTAGAAAGCCCGCCTCAAGGGCTCTCTCTACCGTGAGTTTCGTTAAGCTCACAATTTTGTAGGCAAGGCCAGCCTCCTGGAAGTAGGGCTGCCCGAAACACCACTGTATTACATGCCTACGTCATCGCCAGTGAGAAAAAGCCGGCACAAAAAGGTCCGAAATAAATTCTGAGCTAAGGGTGAGAGTAACTCATGACCTAGAAATGCTAGAGTGACAAATCTTGTACCTGAGTCTGCCTTGGATATCCCTGCATCCGAAAATCAACCTTTTAGGCTCGCGGAGGGCAAGCTTCATACCGGAAATGACCAGCAGGCGGGGCTACTCCGAACGCTCCTCAAAAGCCTCCCCAATGGGATTTTTGTACACACAGCTGTCAAAGAAACAAAGTCAAAGTAAGGACGGTCGAATCACCCTCAGAATGATACTGGATTTGCACAAGTTTTACACCATTAGAAAGCCCGCCTCAAGGGCTCTCTCTACCGTGAGTTTCGTTAAGCTCACAATTTTGTAGGCAAGGCCAGCCTCCTGGAAGTAGGGCTGCCCGAAACACCACTGTATTACATGCCTACGTCATCGCCAGTGAGAAAAAGCCGGCACAAAAAGGTCCGAAATAAATTCTGAGCTAAGGGTGAGAGTAACTCATGACCTAGAAATGCTAGAGTGACAAATCTTGTACCTGAGTCTGCCTTGGATATCCCTGCATCCGAAAATCAACCTTTTAGGCTCGCGGAGGGCAAGCTTCATACCGGAAATGACCAGCAGGCGGGGCTACTCCGAACGCTCCTCAAAAGCCTCCCCAATGGGATTTTTGTACACACAGCTGTCAAAGAAACAAAGTCAAAGTAAGGACGGTCGAATCACCCTCAGAATGATACTGGATTTGCACAAGTTTTACACCATTAGAAAGCCCGCCTCAAGGGCTCTCTCTACCGTGAGTTTCGTTAAGCTCACAATTTTGTAGGCAAGGCCAGCCTCCTGGAAGTAGGGCTGCCCAAAACACCACTGTATTACATGCCTACGTCATCGCCAGTGAGAAAAAGCCGGCACAAAAAGGTCCGAAATAAATTCTGAGCTAAGGGTGAGAGTAACTCATGACCTAGAAATGCTAGAGTGACAAATCTTGTACCTGAGTCTGCCTTGGATATCCCTGCATCCGAAAATCAACCTTTTAGGCTCGCGGAGGGCAAGCTTCATACCGGAAATGACCAGCAGGCGGGGCTACTCCGAACGCTCCTCAAAAGCCTCCCCAATGGGATTTTTGTACACACAGCTGTCAAAGAAACAAAGTCAAAGTAAGGACGGTCGAATCACCCTCAGAATGATACTGGATTTGCACAAGTTTTACACCATTAGAAAGCCCGCCTCAAGGGCTCTCTCTACCGTGAGTTTCGTTAAGCTCACAATTTTGTAGGCAAGGCCAGCCTCCTGGAAGTAGGGCTGCCCGAAACACCACTGTATTACATGCCTACGTCATCGCCAGTGAGAAAAAGCCGGCACAAAAAGGTCCGAAATAAATTCTGAGCTAAGGGTGAGAGTAACTCATGACCTAGAAATGCTAGAGTGACAAATCTTGTACCTGAGTCTGCCTTGGATATCCCTGCATCCGAAAATCAACCTTTTAGGCTCGCGGAGGGCAAGCTTCATACCGGAAATGACCAGCAGGCGG
Organism: Pisaster brevispinus; assembly: GCA_023634235.1. Classification (NCBI taxonomy): domain Eukaryota; kingdom Metazoa; phylum Echinodermata; class Asteroidea; order Forcipulatida; family Asteriidae; genus Pisaster; species Pisaster brevispinus. The sequence continues at coordinate 10,038 of JAMKCF010000185.1, forward strand.
GGCTACTCCGAACGCTCCTCAAAAGCCTCCCCAATGGGATTTTTGTACACACAGCTGTCAAAGAAACAAAGTCAAAGTAAGGACGGTCGAATCACCCTCAGAATGATACTGGATTTGCACAAGTTTTACACCATTAGAAAGCCCGCCTCAAGGGCTCTCTCTACCGTGAGTTTCGTTAAGCTCACAATTTTGTAGGCAAGGCCAGCCTCCTGGAAGTAGGGCTGCCCGAAACACCACTGTATTACATGCCTACGTCATCGCCAGTGAGAAAAAGCCGGCACAAAAAGGTCCGAAATAAATTCTGAGCTAAGGGTGAGAGTAACTCATGACCTAGAAATGCTAGAGTGACAAATCTTGTACCTGAGTCTGCCTTGGATATCCCTGCATCCGAAAATCAACCTTTTAGGCTCGCGGAGGGCAAGCTTCATACCGGAAATGACCAGCAGGCGGGGCTACTCCGAACGCTCCTCAAAAGCCTCCCCAATGGGATTTTTGTACACACAGCTGTCAAAGAAACAAAGTCAAAGTAAGGACGGTCGAATCACCCTCAGAATGATACTGGATTTGCACAAGTTTTACACCATTAGAAAGCCCGCCTCAAGGGCTCTCTCTACCGTGAGTTTCGTTAAGCTCACAATTTTGTAGGCAAGGCCAGCCTCCTGGAAGTAGGGCTGCCCGAAACACCACTGTATTACATGCCTACGTCATCGCCAGTGAGAAAAAGCCGGCACAAAAAGGTCCGAAATAAATTCTGAGCTAAGGGTGAGAGTAACTCATGACCTAGAAATGCTAGAGTGACAAATCTTGTACCTGAGTCTGCCTTGGATATCCCTGCATCCGAAAATCAACCTTTTAGGCTCGCGGAGGGCAAGCTTCATACCGGAAATGACCAGCAGGCGGGGCTACTCCGAACGCTCCTCAAAAGCCTCCCCAATGGGATTTTTGTACACACAGCTGTCAAAGAAACAAAGTCAAAGTAAGGACGGTCGAATCACCCTCAGAATGATACTGGATTTGCACAAGTTTTACACCATTAGAAAGCCCGCCTCAAGGGCTCTCTCTACCGTGAGTTTCGTTAAGCTCACAATTTTGTAGGCAAGGCCAGCCTCCTGGAAGTAGGGCTGCCCGAAACACCACTGTATTACATGCCTACGTCATCGCCAGTGAGAAAAAGCCGGCACAAAAAGGTCCGAAATAAATTCTGAGCTAAGGGTGAGAGTAACTCATGACCTAGAAATGCTAGAGTGACAAATCTTGTACCTGAGTCTGCCTTGGATATCCCTGCATCCGAAAATCAACCTTTTAGGCTCGCGGAGGGCAAGCTTCATACCGGAAATGACCAGCAGGCGGGGCTACTCCGAACGCTCCTCAAAAGCCTCCCCAATGGGATTTTTGTACACACAGCTGTCAAAGAAACAAAGTCAAAGTAAGGACGGTCGAATCACCCTCAGAATGATACTGGATTTGCACAAGTTTTACACCATTAGAAAGCCCGCCTCAAGGGCTCTCTCTACCGTGAGTTTCGTTAAGCTCACAATTTTGTAGGCAAGGCCAGCCTCCTGGAAGTAGGGCTGCCCGAAACACCACTGTATTACATGCCTACGTCATCGCCAGTGAGAAAAAGCCGGCACAAAAAGGTCCGAAATAAATTCTGAGCTAAGGGTGAGAGTAACTCATGACCTAGAAATGCTAGAGTGACAAATCTTGTACCTGAGTCTGCCTTGGATATCCCTGCATCCGAAAATCAACCTTTTAGGCTCGCGGAGGGCAAGCTTCATACCGGAAATGACCAGCAGGCGGGGCTACTCCGAACGCTCCTCAAAAGCCTCCCCAATGGGATTTTTGTACACACAGCTGTCAAAGAAACAAAGTCAAAGTAAGGACGGTCGAATCACCCTCAGCATGATACTGGATTTGCACAAGTTTTACACCATTAGAAAGCCCGCCTCAAGGGCTCTCTCTACCGTGAGTTTCGTTAAGCTCACAATTTTGTAGGCAAGGCCAGCCTCCTGGAAGTAGGGCTGCCCGAAACACCACTGTATTACATGCCTACGTCATCGCCAGTGAGAAAAAGCCGGCACAAAAAGGTCCGAAATAAATTCTGAGCTAAGGGTGAGAGTAACTCATGACCTAGAAATGCTAGAGTGACAAATCTTGTACCTGAGTCTGCCTTGGATATCCCTGCATCCGAAAATCAACCTTTTAGGCTCGCGGAGGGCAAGCTTCATACCGGAAATGACCAGCAGGCGGGGCTACTCCGAACGCTCCTCAAAAGCCTCCCCAATGGGATTTTTGTACACACAGCTGTCAAAGAAACAAAGTCAAAGTAAGGACGGTCGAATCACCCTCAGAATGATACTGGATTTGCACAAGTTTTACACCATTAGAAAGCCCGCCTCAAGGGCTCTCTCTACCGTGAGTTTCGTTAAGCTCACAATTTTGTAGGCAAGGCCAGCCTCCTGGAAGTAGGGCTGCCCGAAACACCACTGTATTACATGCCTACGTCATCGCCAGTGAGAAAAAGCCGGCACAAAAAGGTCCGAAATAAATTCTGAGCTAAGGGTGAGAGTAACTCATGACCTAGAAATGCTAGAGTGACAAATCTTGTACCTGAGTCTGCCTTGGATATCCCTGCATCCGAAAATCAACCTTTTAGGCTCGCGGAGGGCAAGCTTCATACCGGAAATGACCAGCAGGCGGGGCTACTCCGAACGCTCCTCAAAAGCCTCCCCAATGGGATTTTTGTACACACAGCTGTCAAAGAAACAAAGTCAAAGTAAGGACGGTCGAATCACCCTCAGAATGATACTGGATTTGCACAAGTTTTACACCATTAGAAAGCCCGCCTCAAGGGCTCTCTCTACCGTGAGTTTCGTTAAGCTCACAATTTTGTAGGCAAGGCCAGCCTCCTGGAAGTAGGGCTGCCCGAAACACCACTGTATTACATGCCTACGTCATCGCCAGTGAGAAAAAGCCGGCACAAAAAGGTCCGAAATAAATTCTGAGCTAAGGGTGAGAGTAACTCATGACCTAGAAATGCTAGAGTGACAAATCTTGTACCTGAGTCTGCCTTGGATATCCCTGCATCCGAAAATCAACCTTTTAGGCTCGCGGAGGGCAAGCTTCATACCGGAAATGACCAGCAGGCGGGGCTACTCCGAACGCTCCTCAAAAGCCTCCCCAATGGGATTTTTGTACACACAGCTGTCAAAGAAACAAAGTCAAAGTAAGGACGGTCGAATCACCCTCAGCATGATACTGGATTTGCACAAGTTTTACACCATTAGAAAGCCCGCCTCAAGGGCTCTCTCTACCGTGAGTTTCGTTAAGCTCACAATTTTGTAGGCAAGGCCAGCCTCCTGGAAGTAGGGCTGCCCGAAACACCACTGTATTACATGCCTACGTCATCGCCAGTGAGAAAAAGCCGGCACAAAAAGGTCCGAAATAAATTCTGAGCTAAGGGTGAGAGTAACTCATGACCTAGAAATGCTAGAGTGACAAATCTTGTACCTGAGTCTGCCTTGGATATCCCTGCATCCGAAAATCAACCTTTTAGGCTCGCGGAGGGCAAGCTTCATACCGGAAATGACCAGCAGGCGGGGCTACTCCGAACGCTCCTCAAAAGCCTCCCCAATGGGATTTTTGTACACACAGCTGTCAAAGAAACAAAGTCAAAGTAAGGACGGTCGAATCACCCTCAGAATGATACTGGATTTGCACAAGTTTTACACCATTAGAAAGCCCGCCTCAAGGGCTCTCTCTACCGTGAGTTTCGTTAAGCTCACAATTTTGTAGGCAAGGCCAGCCTCCTGGAAGTAGGGCTGCCCGAAACACCACTGTATTACATGCCTACGTCATCGCCAGTGAGAAAAAGCCGGCACAAAAAGGTCCGAAATAAATTCTGAGCTAAGGGTGAGAGTAACTCATGACCTAGAAATGCTAGAGTGACAAATCTTGTACCTGAGTCTGCCTTGGATATCCCTGCATCCGAAAATCAACCTTTTAGGCTCGCGGAGGGCAAGCTTCATACCGGAAATGACCAGCAGGCGGGGCTACTCCGAACGCTCCTCAAAAGCCTCCCCAATGGGATTTTTGTACACACAGCTGTCAAAGAAACAAAGTCAAAGTAAGGACGGTCGAATCACCCTCAGAATGATACTGGATTTGCACAAGTTTTACACCATTAGAAAGCCCGCCTCAAGGGCTCTCTCTACCGTGAGTTTCGTTAAGCTCACAATTTTGTAGGCAAGGCCAGCCTCCTGGAAGTAGGGCTGCCCGAAACACCACTGTATTACATGCCTACGTCATCGCCAGTGAGAAAAAGCCGGCACAAAAAGGTCCGAAATAAATTCTGAGCTAAGGGTGAGAGTAACTCATGACCTAGAAATGCTAGAGTGACAAATCTTGTACCTGAGTCTGCCTTGGATATCCCTGCATCCGAAAATCAACCTTTTAGGCTCGTGGAGGGCAAGCTTCATACCGGAAATGACCAGCAGGCGGGGCTACTCCGAACGCTCCTCAAAAGCCTCCCCAATGGGATTTTTGTACACACAGCTGTCAAAGAAACAAAGTCAAAGTAAGGACGGTCGAATCACCCTCAGAATGATACTGGATTTGCACAAGTTTTACACCATTAGAAAGCCCGCCTCAAGGGCTCTCTCTACCGTGAGTTTCGTTAAGCTCACAATTTTGTAGGCAAGGCCAGCCTCCTGGAAGTAGGGCTGCCCGAAACACCACTGTATTACATGCCTACGTCATCGCAAGTGAGAAAAAGCCGGCACAAAAAGGTCCGAAATAAATTCTGAGCTAAGGGTGAGAGTAACTCATGACCTAGAAATGCTAGAGTGACAAATCTTGTACCTGAGTCTGCCTTGGATATCCCTGCATCCGAAAATCAACCTTTTAGGCTCGCGGAGGGCAAGCTTCATACCGGAAATGACCAGCAGGCGGGGCTACTCCGAACGCTCCTCAAAAGCCTCCCCAATGGGATTTTTGTACACACAGCTGTCAAAGAAACAAAGTCAAAGTAAGGACGGTCGAATCACCCTCAGAATGATACTGGATTTGCACAAGTTTTACACCATTAGAAAGCCCGCCTCAAGGGCTCTCTCTACCGTGAGTTTCGTTAAGCTCACAATTTTGTAGGCAAGGCCAGCCTCCTGGAAGTAGGGCTGCCCGAAACACCACTGTATTACATGCCTACGTCATCGCCAGTGAGAAAAAGCCGGCACAAAAAGGTCCGAAATAAATTCTGAGCTAAGAGTGAGAGTAACTCATGACCTAGAAATGCTAGAGTGACAAATCTTGTACCTGAGTCTGCCTTGGATATCCCTGCATCCGAAAATCAACCTTTTAGGCTCGCGGAGGGCAAGCTTCATACCGGAAATGACCAGCAGGCGGGGCTACTCCGAACGCTCCTCAAAAGCCTCCCCAATGGGATTTTTGTACACACAGCTGTCAAAGAAACAAAGTCAAAGTAAGGACGGTCGAATCACCCTCAGAATGATACTGGATTTGCACAAGTTTTACACCATTAGAAAGCCCGCCTCAAGGGCTCTCTCTACCGTGAGTTTCGTTAAGCTCACAATTTTGTAGGCAAGGCCAGCCTCCTGGAAGTAGGGCTGCCCGAAACACCACTGTATTACATGCCTACGTCATCGCCAGTGAGAAAAAGCCGGCACAAAAAGGTCCGAAATAAATTCTGAGCTAAGGGTGAGAGTAACTCATGACCTAGAAATGCTAGAGTGACAAATCTTGTACCTGAGTCTGCCTTGGATATCCCTGCATCCGAAAATCAACCTTTTAGGCTCGCGGAGGGCAAGCTTCATACCGGAAATGACCAGCAGGCGGGGCTACTCCGAACGCTCCTCAAAAGCCTCCCCAATGGGATTTTTGTACACACAGCTGTCAAAGAAACAAAGTCAAAGTAAGGACGGTCGAATCACCCTCAGAATGATACTGGATTTGCACAAGTTTTACACCATTAGAAAGCCCGCCTCAAGGGCTCTCTCTACCGTGAGTTTCGTTAAGCTCACAATTTTGTAGGCAAGGCCAGCCTCCTGGAAGTAGGGCTGCCCGAAACACCACTGTATTACATGCCTACGTCATCGCCAGTGAGAAAAAGCCGGCACAAAAAGGTCCGAAATAAATTCTGAGCTAAGGGTGAGAGTAACTCATGACCTAGAAATGCTAGAGTGACAAATCTTGTACCTGAGTCTGCCTTGGATATCCCTGCATCCGAAAATCAACCTTATAGGCTCGCGGAGGGCAAGCTTCATACCGGAAATGACCAGCAGGCGGGGCTACTCCGAACGCTCCTCAAAAGCCTCCCCAATGGGATTTTTGTACACACAGCTGTCAAAGAAACAAAGTCAAAGTAAGGACGGTCGAATCACCCTCAGAATGATACTGGATTTGCACAAGTTTTACACCATTAGAAAGCCCGCCTCAAGGGCTCTCTCTACCGTGAGTTTCGTTAAGCTCACAATTTTGTAGGCAAGGCCAGCCTCCTGGAAGTAGGGCTGCCCGAAACACCACTGTATTACATGCCTACGTCATCGCCAGTGAGAAAAAGCCGGCACAAAAAGGTCCGAAATAAATTCTGAGCTAAGGGTGAGAGTAACTCATGACCTAGAAATGCTAGAGTGACAAATCTTGTACCTGAGTCTGCCTTGGATATCCCTGCATCCGAAAATCAACCTTTTAGGCTCGCGGAGGGCAAGCTTCATACCGGAAATGACCAGCAGGCGGGGCTACTCCGAACGCTCCTCAAAAGCCTCCCCAATGGGATTTTTGTACACACAGCTGTCAAAGAAACAAAGTCAAAGTAAGGACGGTCGAATCACCCTCAGAATGATACTGGATTTGCACAAGTTTTACACCATTAGAAAGCCCGCCTCAAGGGCTCTCTCTACCGTGAGTTTCGTTAAGCTCACAATTTTGTAGGCAAGGCCAGCCTCCTGGAAGTAGGGCTGCCCGAAACACCACTGTATTACATGCCTACGTCATCGCCAGTGAGAAAAAGCCGGCACAAAAAGGTCCGAAATAAATTCTGAGCTAAGGGTGAGAGTAACTCATGACCTAGAAATGCTAGAGTGACAAATCTTGTACCTGAGTCTGCCTTGGATATCCCTGCATCCGAAAATCAACCTTTTAGGCTCGCGGAGGGCAAGCTTCATACCGGAAATGACCAGCAGGCGGGGCTACTCCGAACGCTCCTCAAAAGCCTCCCCAATGGGATTTTTGTACACACAGCTGTCAAAGAAACAAAGTCAAAATAAGGACGGTCGAATCACCCTCAGAATGATACTGGATTTGCACAAGTTTTACACCATTAGAAAGCCCGCCTCAAGGGCTCTCTCTACCGTGAGTTTCGTTAAGCTCACAATTTTGTAGGCAAGGCCAGCCTCCTGGAAGTAGGGCTGCCCGAAACACCACTGTATTACATGCCTACGTCATCGCCAGTGAGAAAAAGCCGGCACAAAAAGGTCCGAAATAAATTCTGAGCTAAGGGTGAGAGTAACTCATGACCTAGAAATGCTAGAGTGACAAATCTTGTACCTGAGTCTGCCTTGGATATCCCTGCATCCGAAAATCAACCTTTTAGGCTCGCGGAGGGCAAGCTTCATACCGGAAATGACCAGCAGGCGGGGCTACTCCGAACGCTCCTCAAAAGCCTCCCCAATGGGATTTTTGTACACACAGCTGTCAAAGAAACAAAGTCAAAGTAAGGACGGTCGAATCACCCTCAGAATGATACTGGATTTGCACAAGTTTTACACCATTAGAAAGCCCGCCTCAAGGGCTCTCTCTACCGTGAGTTTCGTTAAGCTCACAATTTTGTAGGCAAGGCCAGCCTCCTGGAAGTAGGGCTGCCCGAAACACCACTGTATTACATGCCTACGTCATCGCCAGTGAGAAAAAGCCGGCACAAAAAGGTCCGAAATAAATTCTGAGCTAAGGGTGAGAGTAACTCATGACCTAGAAATGCTAGAGTGACAAATCTTGTACCTGAGTCTGCCTTGGATATCCCTGCATCCGAAAATCAACCTTTTAGGCTCGCGGAGGGCAAGCTTCATACCGGAAATGACCAGCAGGCGGGGCTACTCCGAACGCTCCTCAAAAGCCTCCCCAATGGGATTTTTGTACACACAGCTGTCAAAGAAACAAAGTCAAAGTAAGGACGGTCGAATCACCCTCAGAATGATACTGGATTTGCACAAGTTTTACACCATTAGAAAGCCCGCCTCAAGGGCTCTCTCTACCGTGAGTTTCGTTAAGCTCACAATTTTGTAGGCAAGGCCAGCCTCCTGGAAGTAGGGCTGCCCGAAACACCACTGTATTACATGCCTACGTCATCGCCAGTGAGAAAAAGCCGGCACAAAAAGGTCCGAAATAAATTCTGAGCTAAGGGTGAGAGTAACTCATGACCTAGAAATGCTAGAGTGACAAATCTTGTACCTGAGTCTGCCTTGGATATCCCTGCATCCGAAAATCAACCTTTTAGGCTCGCGGAGGGCAAGCTTCATACCGGAAATGACCAGCAGGCGGGGCTACTCCGAACGCTCCTCAAAAGCCTCCCCAATGGGATTTTTGTACACACAGCTGTCAAAGAAACAAAGTCAAAGTAAGGACGGTCGAATCACCCTCAGAATGATACTGGATTTGCACAAGTTTTACACCATTAGAAAGCCCGCCTCAAGGGCTCTCTCTACCGTGAGTTTCGTTAAGCTCACAATTTTGTAGGCAAGGCCAGCCTCCTGGAAGTAGGGCTGCCCGAAACACCACTGTATTACATGCCTACGTCATCGCCAGTGAGAAAAAGCCGGCACAAAAAGGTCCGAAATAAATTCTGAGCTAAGGGTGAGAGTAACTCATGACCTAGAAATGCTAGAGTGACAAATCTTGTACCTGAGTCTGCCTTGGATATCCCTGCATCCGAAAATCAACCTTTTAGGCTCGCGGAGGGCAAGCTTCATACCGGAAATGACCAGCAGGCGGGGCTACTCCGAACGCTCCTCAAAAGCCTCCCCAATGGGATTTTTGTACACACAGCTGTCAAAGAAACAAAGTCAAAGTAAGGACGGTCGAATCACCCTCAGAATGATACTGGATTTGCACAAGTTTTACACCATTAGAAAGCCCGCCTCAAGGGCTCTCTCTACCGTGAGTTTCGTTAAGCTCACAATTTTGTAGGCAAGGCCAGCCTCCTGGAAGTAGGGCTGCCCGAAACACCACTGTATTACATGCCTACGTCATCGCCAGTGAGAAAAAGCCGGCACAAAAAGGTCCGAAATAAATTCTGAGCTAAGGGTGAGAGTAACTCATGACCTAGAAATGCTAGAGTGACAAATCTTGTACCTGAGTCTGCCTTGGATATCCCTGCATCCGAAAATCAACCTTTTAGGCTCGCGGAGGGCAAGCTTCATACCGGAAATGACCAGCAGGCGGGGCTACTCCGAACGCTCCTCAAAAGCCTCCCCAATGGGATTTTTGTACACACAGCTGTCAAAGAAACAAAGTCAAAGTAAGGACGGTCGAATCACCCTCAGAATGATACTGGATTTGCACAAGTTTTACACCATTAGAAAGCCCGCCTCAAGGGCTCTCTCTACCGTGAGTTTCGTTAAGCTCACAATTTTGTAGGCAAGGCCAGCCTCCTGGAAGTAGGGCTGCCCGAAACACCACTGTATTACATGCCTACGTCATCGCCAGTGAGAAAAAGCCGGCACAAAAAGGTCCGAAATAAATTCTGAGCTAAGGGTGAGAGTAACTCATGACCTAGAAATGCTAGAGTGACAAATCTTGTACCTGAGTCTGCCTTGGATATCCCTGCATCCGAAAATCAACCTTTTAAGCTCGCGGAGGGCAAGCTTCATACCGGAAATGACCAGCAGGCGGGGCTACTCCGAACGCTCCTCAAAAGCCTCCCCAATGGGATTTTTGTACACACAGCTGTCAAAGAAACAAAGTCAAAGTAAGGACGGTCGAATCACCCTCAGAATGATACTGGATTTGCACAAGTTTTACACCATTAGAAAGCCCGCCTCAAGGGCTCTCTCTACCGTGAGTTTCGTTAAGCTCACAATTTTGTAGGCAAGGCCAGCCTCCTGGAAGTAGGGCTGCCCGAAACACCACTGTATTACATGCCTACGTCATCGCCAGTGAGAAAAAGCCGGCACAAAAAGGTCCGAAATAAATTCTGAGCTAAGGGTGAGAGTAACTCATGACCTAGAAATGCTAGAGTGACAAATCTTGTACCTGAGTCTGCCTTGGATATCCCTGCATCCGAAAATCAACCTTTTAGGCTCGCGGAGGGCAAGCTTCATACCGGAAATGACCAGCAGGCGGGGCTACTCCGAACGCTCCTCAAAAGCCTCCCCAATGGGATTTTTGTACACACAGCTGTCAAAGAAACAAAGTCAAAGTAAGGACGGTCGAATCACCCTCAGAATGATACTGGATTTGCACAAGTTTTACACCATTAGAAAGCCCGCCTCAAGGGCTCTCTCTACCGTGAGTTTCGTTAAGCTCACAATTTTGTAGGCAAGGCCAGCCTCCTGGAAGTAGGGCTGCCCGAAACACCACTGTATTACATGCCTACGTCATCGCCAGTGAGAAAAAGCCGGCACAAAAAGGTCCGAAATAAATTCTGAGCTAAGGGTGAGAGTAACTCATGACCTAGAAATGCTAGAGTGACAAATCTTGTACCTGAGTCTGCCTTGGATATCCCTGCATCCGAAAATCAACCTTTTAGGCTCGCGGAGGGCAAGCTTCATACCGGAAATGACCAGCAGGCGGGGCTACTCCGAACGCTCCTCAAAAGCCTCCCCAATGGGATTTTTGTACACACAGCTGTCAAAGAAACAAAGTCAAAGTAAGGACGGTCGAATCACCCTCAGAATGATACTGGATTTGCACAAGTTTTACACCATTAGAAAGCCCGCCTCAAGGGCTCTCTCTACCGTGAGTTTCGTTAAGCTCACAATTTTGTAGGCAAGGCCAGCCTCCTGGAAGTAGGGCTGCCCGAAACACCACTGTATTACATGCCTACGTCATCGCCAGTGAGAAAAAGCCGGCACAAAAAGGTCCGAAATAAATTCTGAGCTAAGGGTGAGAGTAACTCATGACCTAGAAATGCTAGAGTGACAAATCTTGTACCTGAGTCTGCCTTGGATATCCCTGCATCCGAAAATCAACCTTTTAGGCTCGCGGAGGGCAAGCTTCATACCGGAAATGACCAGCAGGCGGGGCTACTCCGAACGCTCCTCAAAAGCCTCCCCAATGGGATTTTTGTACACACAGCTGTCAAAGAAACAAAGTCAAAGTAAGGACGGTCGAATCACCCTCAGAATGATACTGGATTTGCACAAGTTTTACACCATTAGAAAGCCCGCCTCAAGGGCTCTCTCTACCGTGAGTTTCGTTAAGCTCACAATTTTGTAGGCAAGGCCAGCCTCCTGGAAGTAGGGCTGCCCGAAACACCACTGTATTACATGCCTACGTCATCGCCAGTGAGAAAAAGCCGGCACAAAAAGGTCCGAAATAAATTCTGAGCTAAGGGTGAGAGTAACTCATGACCTAGAAATGCTAGAGTGACAAATCTTGTACCTGAGTCTGCCTTGGATATCCCTGCATCCGAAAATCAACCTTTTAGGCTCGCGGAGGGCAAGCTTCATACCGGAAATGACCAGCAGGCGGGGCTACTCCGAACGCTCCTCAAAAGCCTCCCCAATGGGATTTTTGTACACACAGCTGTCAAAGAAACAAAGTCAAAGTAAGGACGGTCGAATCACCCTCAGAATGATACTGGATTTGCACAAGTTTTACACCATTAGAAAGCCCGCCTCAAGGGCTCTCTCTACCGTGAGTTTCGTTAAGCTCACAATTTTGTAGGCAAGGCCAGCCTCCTGGAAGTAGGGCTGCCCGAAACACCACTGTATTACATGCCTACGTCATCGCCAGTGAGAAAAAGCCGGCACAAAAAGGTCCGAAATAAATTCTGAGCTAAGGGTGAGAGTAACTCATGACCTAGAAATGCTAGAGTGACAAATCTTGTACCTGAGTCTGCCTTGGATATCCCTGCATCCGAAAATCAACCTTTTAGGCTCGCGGAGGGCAAGCTTCATACCGGAAATGACCAGCAGGCGGGGCTACTCCGAACGCTCCTCAAAAGCCTCCCCAATGGGATTTTTGTACACACAGCTGTCAAAGAAACAAAGTCAAAGTAAGGACGGTCGAATCACCCTCAGAATGATACTGGATTTGCACAAGTTTTACACCATTAGAAAGCCCGCCTCAAGGGCTCTCTCTACCGTGAGTTTCGTTAAGCTCACAATTTTGTAGGCAAGGCCAGCCTCCTGGAAGTAGGGCTGCCCGAAACACCACTGTATTACATGCCTACGTCATCGCCAGTGAGAAAAAGCCGGCACAAAAAGGTCCGAAATAAATTCTGAGCTAAGGGTGAGAGTAACTCATGACCTAGAAATGCTAGAGTGACAAATCTTGTACCTGAGTCTGCCTTGGATATCCCTGCATCCGAAAATCAACCTTTTAGGCTCGCGGGCAAGCTTCATACCGGAAATGACCAGCAGGCGGGGCTACTCCGAACGCTCCTCAAAAGCCTCCCCAATGGGATTTTTGTACACACAGCTGTCAAAGAAACAAAGTCAAAGTAAGGACGGTCGAATCACCCTCAGAATGATACTGGATTTGCACAAGTTTTACATCATTAGAAAGCCCGCCTCAAGGGCTCTCTCTACCGTGAGTTTCGTTAAGCTCACAATTTTGTAGGCAAGGCCAGCCTCCTGGAAGTAGGGCTGCCCGAAACACCACTGTATTACATGCCTACGTCATCGCCAGTGAGAAAAAGCCGGCACAAAAAGGTCCGAAATAAATTCTGAGCTAAGGGTGAGAGTAACTCATGACCTAGAAATGCTAGAGTGACAAATCTTGTACCTGAGTCTGCCTTGGATATCCCTGCATCCGAAAATCAACCTTTTAGGCTCGCGGAGGGCAAGCTTCATACCGGAAATGACCAGCAGGCGGGGCTACTCCGAACGCTCCTCAAAAGCCTCCCCAATGGGATTTTTGTACACACAGCTGTCAAAGAAACAAAGTCAAAGTAAGGACGGTCGAATCACCCTCAGAATGATACTGGATTTGCACAAGTTTTACACCATTAGAAAGCCCGCCTCAAGGGCTCTCTCTACCGTGAGTTTCGTTAAGCTCACAATTTTGTAGGCAAGGCCAGCCTCCTGGAAGTAGGGCTGCCCGAAACACCACTGTATTACATGCCTACGTCATCGCCAGTGAGAAAAAGCCGGCACAAAAAGGTCCGAAATAAATTCTGAGCTAAGGGTGAGAGTAACTCATGACCTAGAAATGCTAGAGTGACAAATCTTGTACCTGAGTCTGCCTTGGATATCCCTGCATCCGAAAATCAACCTTTTAGGCTCGCGGAGGGCAAGCTTCATACCGGAAATGACCAGCAGGCGGGGCTACTCCGAACGCTCCTCAAAAGCCTCCCCAATGGGATTTTTGTACACACAGCTGTCAAAGAAACAAAGTCAAAGTAAGGACGGTCGAATCACCCTCAGAATGATACTGGATTTGCACAAGTTTTACACCATTAGAAAGCCCGCCTCAAGGGCTCTCTCTACCGTGAGTTTCGTTAAGCTCACAATTTTGTAGGCAAGGCCAGCCTCCTGGAAGTAGGGCTGCCCGAAACACCACTGTATTACATGCCTACGTCATCGCCAGTGAGAAAAAGCCGGCACAAAAAGGTCCGAAATAAATTCTGAGCTAAGGGTGAGAGTAACTCATGACCTAGAAATGCTAGAGTGACAAATCTTGTACCTGAGTCTGCCTTGGATATCCCTGCATCCGAAAATCAACCTTTTAGGCTCGCGGAGGGCAAGCTTCATACCGGAAATGACCAGCAGGCGGGGCTACTCCGAACGCTCCTCAAAAGCCTCCCCAATGGGATTTTTGTACACACAGCTGTCAAAGAAACAAAGTCAAAGTAAGGACGGTCGAATCACCCTCAGAATGATACTGGATTTGCACAAGTTTTACACCATTAGAAAGCCCGCCTCAAGGGCTCTCTCTACCATGAGTTTCGTTAAGCTCACAATTTTGTAGGCAAGGCCAGCCTCCTGGAAGTAGGGCTGCCCGAAACACCACTGTATTACATGCCTACGTCATCGCCAGTGAGAAAAAGCCGGCACAAAAAGGTCCGAAATAAATTCTGAGCTAAGGGTGAGAGTAACTCATGACCTAGAAATGCTAGAGTGACAAATCTTGTACCTGAGTCTGCCTTGGATATCCCTGCATCCGAAAATCAACCTTTTAGGCTCGCGGAGGGCAAGCTTCATACCGGAAATGACCAGCAGGCGGGGCTACTCCGAACGCTCCTCAAAAGCCTCCCCAATGGGATTTTTGTACACACAGCTGTCAAAGAAACAAAGTCAAAGTAAGGACGGTCGAATCACCCTCAGAATGATACTGGATTTGCACAAGTTTTACACCATTAGAAAGCCCGCCTCAAGGGCTCTCTCTACCGTGAGTTTCGTTAAGCTCACAATTTTGTAGGCAAGGCCAGCCTCCTGGAAGTAGGGCTGCCCGAAACACCACTGTATTACATGCCTACGTCATCGCCAGTGAGAAAAAGCCGGCACAAAAAGGTCCGAAATAAATTCTGAGCTAAGGGTGAGAGTAACTCATGACCTAGAAATGCTAGAGTGACAAATCTTGTACCTGAGTCTGCCTTGGATATCCCTGCATCCGAAAATCAACCTTTTAGGCTCGCGGAGGGCAAGCTTCATACCGGAAATGACCAGCAGGCGGGGCTACTCCGAACGCTCCTCAAAAGCCTCCCCAATGGGATTTTTGTACACACAGCTGTCAAAGAAACAAAGTCAAAGTAAGGACGGTCGAATCACCCTCAGAATGATACTGGATTTGCACAAGTTTTACACCATTAGAAAGCCCGCCTCAAGGGCTCTCTCTACCGTGAGTTTCGTTAAGCTCACAATTTTGTAGGCAAGGCCAGCCTCCTGGAAGTAGGGCTGCCCGAAACACCACTGTATTACATGCCTACGTCATCGCCAGTGAGAAAAAGCCGGCACAAAAAGGTCCGAAATAAATTCTGAGCTAAGGGTGAGAGTAACTCATGACCTAGAAATGCTAGAGTGACAAATCTTGTACCTGAGTCTGCCTTGGATATCCCTGCATCCGAAAATCAACCTTTTAGGCTCGCGGAGGGCAAGCTTCATACCGGAAATGACCAGCAGGCGGGGCTACTCCGAACGCTCCTCAAAAGCCTCCCCAATGGGATTTTTGTACACACAGCTGTCAAAGAAACAAAGTCAAAGTAAGGACGGTCGAATCACCCTCAGAATGATACTGGATTTGCACAAGTTTTACACCATTAGAAAGCCCGCCTCAAGGGCTCTCTCTACCGTGAGTTTCGTTAAGCTCACAATTTTGTAGGCAAGGCCAGCCTCCTGGAAGTAGGGCTGCCCGAAACACCACTGTATTACATGCCTACGTCATCGCCAGTGAGAAAAAGCCGGCACAAAAAGGTCCGAAATAAATTCTGAGCTAAGGGTGAGAGTAACTCATGACCTAGAAATGCTAGAGTGACAAATCTTGTACCTGAGTCTGCCTTGGATATCCCTGCATCCGAAAATCAACCTTTTAGGCTCGCGGAGGGCAAGCTTCATACCGGAAATGACCAGCAGGCGGGGCTACTCCGAACGCTCCTCAAAAGCCTCCCCAATGGGATTTTTGTACACACAGCTGTCAAAGAAACAAAGTCAAAGTAAGGACGGTCGAATCACCCTCAGAATGATACTGGATTTGCACAAGTTTTACACCATTAGAAAGCCCGCCTCAAGGGCTCTCTCTACCGTGAGTTTCGTTAAGCTCACAATTTTGTAGGCAAGGCCAGCCTCCTGGAAGTAGGGCTGCCCGAAACACCACTGTATTACATGCCTACGTCATCGCCAGTGAGAAAAAGCCGGCACAAAAAGGTCCGAAATAAATTCTGAGCTAAGGGTGAGAGTAACTCATGACCTAGAAATGCTAGAGTGACAAATCTTGTACCTGAGTCTGCCTTGGATATCCCTGCATCCGAAAATCAACCTTTTAGGCTCGCGGAGGGCAAGCTTCATACCGGAAATGACCAGCAGGCGGGGCTACTCCGAACGCTCCTCAAAAGCCTCCCCAATGGGATTTTTGTACACACAGCTGTCAAAGAAACAAAGTCAAAGTAAGGACGGTCGAATCACCCTCAGAATGATACTGGATTTGCACAAGTTTTACACCATTAGAAAGCCCGCCTCAAGGGCTCTCTCTACCATGAGTTTCGTTAAGCTCACAATTTTGTAGGCAAGGCCAGCCTCCTGGAAGTAGGGCTGCCCGAAACACCACTGTATTACATGCCTACGTCATCGCCAGTGAGAAAAAGCCGGCACAAAAAGGTCCGAAATAAATTCTGAGCTAAGGGTGAGAGTAACTCATGACCTAGAAATGCTAGAGTGACAAATCTTGTACCTGAGTCTGCCTTGGATATCCCTGCATCCGAAAATCAACCTTTTAGGCTCGCGGAGGGCAAGCTTCATACCGGAAATGACCAGCAGGCGGGGCTACTCCGAACGCTCCTCAAAAGCCTCCCCAATGGGATTTTTGTACACACAGCTGTCAAAGAAACAAAGTCAAAGTAAGGACGGTCGAATCACCCTCAGAATGATACTGGATTTGCACAAGTTTTACACCATTAGAAAGCCCGCCTCAAGGGCTCTCTCTACCGTGAGTTTCGTTAAGCTCACAATTTTGTAGGCAAGGCCAGCCTCCTGGAAGTAGGGCTGCCCGAAACACCACTGTATTACATGCCTACGTCATCGCCAGTGAGAAAAAGCCGGCACAAAAAGGTCCGAAATAAATTCTGAGCTAAGGGTGAGAGTAACTCATGACCTAGAAATGCTAGAGTGACAAATCTTGTACCTGAGTCTGCCTTGGATATCCCTGCATCCGAAAATCAACCTTTTAGGCTCGCGGAGGGCAAGCTTCATACCGGAAATGACCAGCAGGCGGGGCTACTCCGAACGCTCCTCAAAAGCCTCCCCAATGGGATTTTTGTACACACAGCTGTCAAAGAAACAAAGTCAAAGTAAGGACGGTCGAATCACCCTCAGAATGATACTGGATTTGCACAAGTTTTACACCATTAGAAAGCCCGCCTCAAGGGCTCTCTCTACCGTGAGTTTCGTTAAGCTCACAATTTTGTAGGCAAGGCCAGCCTCCTGGAAGTAGGGCTGCCCGAAACACCACTGTATTACATGCCTACGTCATCGCCAGTGAGAAAAAGCCGGCACAAAAAGGTCCGAAATAAATTCTGAGCTAAGGGTGAGAGTAACTCATGACCTAGAAATGCTAGAGTGACAAATCTTGTACCTGAGTCTGCCTTGGATATCCCTGCATCCGAAAATCAACCTTTTAGGCTCGCGGAGGGCAAGCTTCATACCGGAAATGACCAGCAGGCGGGGCTACTCCGAACGCTCCTCAAAAGCATCCCCAATGGGATTTTTGTACACACAGCTGTCAAAGAAACAAAGTCAAAGTAAGGACGGTCGAATCACCCTCAGAATGATACTGGATTTGCACAAGTTTTACACCATTAGAAAGCCCGCCTCAAGGGCTCTCTCTACCGTGAGTTTCGTTAAGCTCACAATTTTGTAGGCAAGGCCAGCCTCCTGGAAGTAGGGCTGCCCGAAACACCACTGTATTACATGCCTACGTCATCGCCAGTGAGAAAAAGCCGGCACAAAAAGGTCCGAAATAAATTCTGAGCTAAGGGTGAGAGTAACTCATGACCTAGAAATGCTAGAGTGACAAATCTTGTACCTGAGTCTGCCTTGGATATCCCTGCATCCGAAAATCAACCTTTTAGGCTCGCGGAGGGCAAGCTTCATACCGGAAATGACCAGCAGGCGGGGCTACTCCGAACGCTCCTCAAAAGCCTCCCCAATGGGATTTTTGTACACACAGCTGTCAAAGAAACAAAGTCAAAGTAAGGACGGTCGAATCACCCTCAGAATGATACTGGATTTGCACAAGTTTTACACCATTAGAAAGCCCGCCTCAAGGGCTCTCTCTACCGTGAGTTTCGTTAAGCTCACAATTTTGTAGGCAAGGCCAGCCTCCTGGAAGTAGGGCTGCCCGAAACACTACTGTATTACATGCCTACGTCATCGCCAGTGAGAAAAAGCCGGCACAAAAAGGTCCGAAATAAATTCTGAGCTAAGGGTGAGAGTAACTCATGACCTAGAAATGCTAGAGTGACAAATCTTGTACCTGAGTCTGCCTTGGATATCCCTGCATCCGAAAATCAACCTTTTAGGCTCGCGGAGGGCAAGCTTCATACCGGAAATGACCAGCAGGCGGGGCTACTCCGAACGCTCCTCAAAAGCCTCCCCAATGGGATTTTTGTACACACAGCTGTCAAAGAAACAAAGTCAAAGTAAGGACGGTCGAATCACCCTCAGAATGATACTGGATTTGCACAAGTTTTACACCATTAGAAAGCCCGCCTCAAGGGCTCTCTCTACCGTGAGTTTCGTTAAGCTCACAATTTTGTAGGCAAGGCCAGCCTCCTGGAAGTAGGGCTGCCCGAAACACCACTGTATTACATGCCTACGTCATCGCCAGTGAGAAAAAGCCGGCACAAAAAGGTCCGAAATAAATTCTGAGCTAAGGGTGAGAGTAACTCATGACCTAGAAATGCTAGAGTGACAAATCTTGTACCTGAGTCTGCCTTGGATATCCCTGCATCCGAAAATCAACCTTTTAGGCTCGCGGAGGGCAAGCTTCATACCGGAAATGACCAGCAGGCGGGGCTACTCCGAACGCTCCTCAAAAGCCTCCCCAATGGGATTTTTGTACACACAGCTGTCAAAGAAACAAAGTCAAAGTAAGGACGGTCGAATCACCCTCAGAATGATACTGGATTTGCACAAGTTTTACACCATTAGAAAGCCCGCCTCAAGGGCTCTCTCTACCGTGAGTTTCGTTAAGCTCACAATTTTGTAGGCAAGGCCAGCCTCCTGGAAGTAGGGCTGCCCGAAACACTACTGTATTACATGCCTACGTCATCGCCAGTGAGAAAAAGCCGGCACAAAAAGGTCCGAAATAAATTCTGAGCTAAGGGTGAGAGTAACTCATGACCTAGAAATGCTAGAGTGACAAATCTTGTACCTGAGTCTGCCTTGGATATCCCTGCATCCGAAAATCAACCTTTTAGGCTCGCGGAGGGCAAGCTTCATACCGGAAATGACCAGCAGGCGGGGCTACTCCGAACGCTCCTCAAAAGCCTCCCCAATGGGATTTTTGTACACACAGCTGTCAAAGAAACAAAGTCAAAGTAAGGACGGTCGAATCACCCTCAGAATGATACTGGATTTGCACAAGTTTTACACCATTAGAAAGCCCGCCTCAAGGGCTCTCTCTACCGTGAGTTTCGTTAAGCTCACAATTTTGTAGGCAAGGCCAGCCTCCTGGAAGTAGGGCTGCCCGAAACACCACTGTATTACATGCCTACGTCATCGCCAGTGAGAAAAAGCCGGCACAAAAAGGTCCGAAATAAATTCTGAGCTAAGGGTGAGAGTAACTCATGACCTAGAAATGCTAGAGTGACAAATCTTGTACCTGAGTCTGCCTTGGATATCCCTGCATCCGAAAATCAACCTTTTAGGCTCGCGGAGGGCAAGCTTCATACCGGAAATGACCAGCAGGCGGGGCTACTCCGAACGCTCCTCAAAAGCCTCCCCAATGGGATTTTTGTACACACAGCTGTCAAAGAAACAAAGTCAAAGTAAGGACGGTCGAATCACCCTCAGAATGATACTGGATTTGCACAAGTTTTACACCATTAGAAAGCCCGCCTCAAGGGCTCTCTCTACCGTGAGTTTCGTTAAGCTCACAATTTTGTAGGCAAGGCCAGCCTCCTGGAAGTAGGGCTGCCCGAAACACCACTGTATTACATGCCTACGTCATCGCCAGTGAGAAAAAGCCGGCACAAAAAGGTCCGAAATAAATTCTGAGCTAAGGGTGAGAGTAACTCATGACCTAGAAATGCTAGAGTGACAAATC
Organism: Pisaster brevispinus; assembly: GCA_023634235.1. Taxonomy (NCBI): domain Eukaryota; kingdom Metazoa; phylum Echinodermata; class Asteroidea; order Forcipulatida; family Asteriidae; genus Pisaster; species Pisaster brevispinus. The sequence goes on from JAMKCF010000185.1 coordinate 30,189, forward strand.
TTGTACCTGAGTCTGCCTTGGATATCCCTGCATCCGAAAATCAACCTTTTAGGCTCGCGGAGGGCAAGCTTCATACCGGAAATGACCAGCAGGCGGGGCTACTCCGAACGCTCCTCAAAAGCCTCCCCAATGGGATTTTTGTACACACAGCTGTCAAAGAAACAAAGTCAAAGTAAGGACGGTCGAATCACCCTCAGAATGATACTGGATTTGCACAAGTTTTACACCATTAGAAAGCCCGCCTCAAGGGCTCTCTCTACCGTGAGTTTCGTTAAGCTCACAATTTTGTAGGCAAGGCCAGCCTCCTGGAAGTAGGGCTGCCCGAAACACCACTGTATTACATGCCTACGTCATCGCCAGTGAGAAAAAGCCGGCACAAAAAGGTCCGAAATAAATTCTGAGCTAAGGGTGAGAGTAACTCATGACCTAGAAATGCTAGAGTGACAAATCTTGTACCTGAGTCTGCCTTGGATATCCCTGCATCCGAAAATCAACCTTTTAGGCTCGCGGAGGGCAAGCTTCATACCGGAAATGACCAGCAGGCGGGGCTACTCCGAACGCTCCTCAAAAGCCTCCCCAATGGGATTTTTGTACACACAGCTGTCAAAGAAACAAAGTCAAAGTAAGGACGGTCGAATCACCCTCAGAATGATACTGGATTTGCACAAGTTTTACACCATTAGAAAGCCCGCCTCAAGGGCTCTCTCTACCGTGAGTTTCGTTAAGCTCACAATTTTGTAGGCAAGGCCAGCCTCCTGGAAGTAGGGCTGCCCGAAACACCACTGTATTACATGCCTACGTCATCGCCAGTGAGAAAAAGCCGGCACAAAAAGGTCCGAAATAAATTCTGAGCTAAGGGTGAGAGTAACTCATGACCTAGAAATGCTAGAGTGACAAATCTTGTACCTGAGTCTGCCTTGGATATCCCTGCATCCGAAAATCAACCTTTTAGGCTCGCGGAGGGCAAGCTTCATACCGGAAATGACCAGCAGGCGGGGCTACTCCGAACGCTCCTCAAAAGCCTCCCCAATGGGATTTTTGTACACACAGCTGTCAAAGAAACAAAGTCAAAGTAAGGACGGTCGAATCACCCTCAGAATGATACTGGATTTGCACAAGTTTTACACCATTAGAAAGCCCGCCTCAAGGGCTCTCTCTACCGTGAGTTTCGTTAAGCTCACAATTTTGTAGGCAAGGCCAGCCTCCTGGAAGTAGGGCTGCCCGAAACACCACTGTATTACATGCCTACGTCATCGCCAGTGAGAAAAAGCCGGCACAAAAAGGTCCGAAATAAATTCTGAGCTAAGGGTGAGAGTAACTCATGACCTAGAAATGCTAGAGTGACAAATCTTGTACCTGAGTCTGCCTTGGATATCCCTGCATCCGAAAATCAACCTTTTAGGCTCGCGGAGGGCAAGCTTCATACCGGAAATGACCAGCAGGCGGGGCTACTCCGAACGCTCCTCAAAAGCCTCCCCAATGGGATTTTTGTACACACAGCTGTCAAAGAAACAAAGTCAAAGTAAGGACGGTCGAATCACCCTCAGAATGATACTGGATTTGCACAAGTTTTACACCATTAGAAAGCCCGCCTCAAGGGCTCTCTCTACCGTGAGTTTCGTTAAGCTCACAATTTTGTAGGCAAGGCCAGCCTCCTGGAAGTAGGGCTGCCCGAAACACCACTGTATTACATGCCTACGTCATCGCCAGTGAGAAAAAGCCGGCACAAAAAGGTCCGAAATAAATTCTGAGCTAAGGGTGAGAGTAACTCATGACCTAGAAATGCTAGAGTGACAAATCTTGTACCTGAGTCTGCCTTGGATATCCCTGCATCCGAAAATCAACCTTTTAGGCTCGCGGAGGGCAAGCTTCATACCGGAAATGACCAGCAGGCGGGGCTACTCCGAACGCTCCTCAAAAGCCTCCCCAATGGGATTTTTGTACACACAGCTGTCAAAGAAACAAAGTCAAAGTAAGGACGGTCGAATCACCCTCAGAATGATACTGGATTTGCACAAGTTTTACACCATTAGAAAGCCCGCCTCAAGGGCTCTCTCTACCGTGAGTTTCGTTAAGCTCACAATTTTGTAGGCAAGGCCAGCCTCCTGGAAGTAGGGCTGCCCGAAACACCACTGTATTACATGCCTACGTCATCGCCAGTGAGAAAAAGCCGGCACAAAAAGGTCCGAAATAAATTCTGAGCTAAGGGTGAGAGTAACTCATGACCTAGAAATGCTAGAGTGACAAATCTTGTACCTGAGTCTGCCTTGGATATCCCTGCATCCGAAAATCAACCTTTTAGGCTCGCGGAGGGCAAGCTTCATACCGGAAATGACCAGCAGGCGGGGCTACTCCGAACGCTCCTCAAAAGCCTCCCCAATGGGATTTTTGTACACACAGCTGTCAAAGAAACAAAGTCAAAGTAAGGACGGTCGAATCACCCTCAGAATGATACTGGATTTGCACAAGTTTTACACCATTAGAAAGCCCGCCTCAAGGGCTCTCTCTACCGTGAGTTTCGTTAAGCTCACAATTTTGTAGGCAAGGCCAGCCTCCTGGAAGTAGGGCTGCCCGAAACACCACTGTATTACATGCCTACGTCATCGCCAGTGAGAAAAAGCCGGCACAAAAAGGTCCGAAATAAATTCTGAGCTAAGGGTGAGAGTAACTCATGACCTAGAAATGCTAGAGTGACAAATCTTGTACCTGAGTCTGCCTTGGATATCCCTGCATCCGAAAATCAACCTTTTAGGCTCGCGGAGGGCAAGCTTCATACCGGAAATGACCAGCAGGCGGGGCTACTCCGAACGCTCCTCAAAAGCCTCCCCAATGGGATTTTTGTACACACAGCTGTCAAAGAAACAAAGTCAAAGTAAGGACGGTCGAATCACCCTCAGAATGATACTGGATTTGCACAAGTTTTACACCATTAGAAAGCCCGCCTCAAGGGCTCTCTCTACCGTGAGTTTCGTTAAGCTCACAATTTTGTAGGCAAGGCCAGCCTCCTGGAAGTAGGGCTGCCCGAAACACCACTGTATTACATGCCTACGTCATCGCCAGTGAGAAAAAGCCGGCACAAAAAGGTCCGAAATAAATTCTGAGCTAAGGGTGAGAGTAACTCATGACCTAGAAATGCTAGAGTGACAAATCTTGTACCTGAGTCTGCCTTGGATATCCCTGCATCCGAAAATCAACCTTTTAGGCTCGCGGAGGGCAAGCTTCATACCGGAAATGACCAGCAGGCGGGGCTACTCCGAACGCTCCTCAAAAGCCTCCCCAATGGGATTTTTGTACACACAGCTGTCAAAGAAACAAAGTCAAAGTAAGGACGGTCGAATCACCCTCAGAATGATACTGGATTTGCACAAGTTTTACACCATTAGAAAGCCCGCCTCAAGGGCTCTCTCTACCGTGAGTTTCGTTAAGCTCACAATTTTGTAGGCAAGGCCAGCCTCCTGGAAGTAGGGCTGCCCGAAACACCACTGTATTACATGCCTACGTCATCGCCAGTGAGAAAAAGCCGGCACAAAAAGGTCCGAAATAAATTCTGAGCTAAGGGTGAGAGTAACTCATGACCTAGAAATGCTAGAGTGACAAATCTTGTACCTGAGTCTGCCTTGGATATCCCTGCATCCGAAAATCAACCTTTTAGGCTCGCGGAGGGCAAGCTTCATACCGGAAATGACCAGCAGGCGGGGCTACTCCGAACGCTCCTCAAAAGCCTCCCCAATGGGATTTTTGTACACACAGCTGTCAAAGAAACAAAGTCAAAGTAAGGACGGTCGAATCACCCTCAGAATGATACTGGATTTGCACAAGTTTTACACCATTAGAAAGCCCGCCTCAAGGGCTCTCTCTACCGTGAGTTTCGTTAAGCTCACAATTTTGTAGGCAAGGCCAGCCTCCTGGAAGTAGGGCTGCCCGAAACACCACTGTATTACATGCCTACGTCATCGCCAGTGAGAAAAAGCCGGCACAAAAAGGTCCGAAATAAATTCTGAGCTAAGGGTGAGAGTAACTCATGACCTAGAAATGCTAGAGTGACAAATCTTGTACCTGAGTCTGCCTTGGATATCCCTGCATCCGAAAATCAACCTTTTAGGCTCGCGGAGGGCAAGCTTCATACCGGAAATGACCAGCAGGCGGGGCTACTCCGAACGCTCCTCAAAAGCCTCCCCAATGGGATTTTTGTACACACAGCTGTCAAAGAAACAAAGTCAAAGTAAGGACGGTCGAATCACCCTCAGAATGATACTGGATTTGCACAAGTTTTACACCATTAGAAAGCCCGCCTCAAGGGCTCTCTCTACCGTGAGTTTCGTTAAGCTCACAATTTTGTAGGCAAGGCCAGCCTCCTGGAAGTAGGGCTGCCCGAAACACCACTGTATTACATGCCTACGTCATCGCCAGTGAGAAAAAGCCGGCACAAAAAGGTCCGAAATAAATTCTGAGCTAAGGGTGAGAGTAACTCATGACCTAGAAATGCTAGAGTGACAAATCTTGTACCTGAGTCTGCCTTGGATATCCCTGCATCCGAAAATCAACCTTTTAGGCTCGCGGAGGGCAAGCTTCATACCGGAAATGACCAGCAGGCGGGGCTACTCCGAACGCTCCTCAAAAGCCTCCCCAATGGGATTTTTGTACACACAGCTGTCAAAGAAACAAAGTCAAAGTAAGGACGGTCGAATCACCCTCAGAATGATACTGGATTTGCACAAGTTTTACACCATTAGAAAGCCCGCCTCAAGGGCTCTCTCTACCGTGAGTTTCGTTAAGCTCACAATTTTGTAGGCAAGGCCAGCCTCCTGGAAGTAGGGCTGCCCGAAACACCACTGTATTACATGCCTACGTCATCGCCAGTGAGAAAAAGCCGGCACAAAAAGGTCCGAAATAAATTCTGAGCTAAGGGTGAGAGTAACTCATGACCTAGAAATGCTAGAGTGACAAATCTTGTACCTGAGTCTGCCTTGGATATCCCTGCATCCGAAAATCAACCTTTTAGGCTCGCGGAGGGCAAGCTTCATACCGGAAATGACCAGCAGGCGGGGCTACTCCGAACGCTCCTCAAAAGCCTCCCCAATGGGATTTTTGTACACACAGCTGTCAAAGAAACAAAGTCAAAGTAAGGACGGTCGAATCACCCTCAGAATGATACTGGATTTGCACAAGTTTTACACCATTAGAAAGCCCGCCTCAAGGGCTCTCTCTACCGTGAGTTTCGTTAAGCTCACAATTTTGTAGGCAAGGCCAGCCTCCTGGAAGTAGGGCTGCCCGAAACACCACTGTATTACATGCCTACGTCATCGCCAGTGAGAAAAAGCCGGCACAAAAAGGTCCGAAATAAATTCTGAGCTAAGGGTGAGAGTAACTCATGACCTAGAAATGCTAGAGTGACAAATCTTGTACCTGAGTCTGCCTTGGATATCCCTGCATCCGAAAATCAACCTTTTAGGCTCGCGGAGGGCAAGCTTCATACCGGAAATGACCAGCAGGCGGGGCTACTCCGAACGCTCCTCAAAAGCCTCCCCAATGGGATTTTTGTACACACAGCTGTCAAAGAAACAAAGTCAAAGTAAGGACGGTCGAATCACCCTCAGAATGATACTGGATTTGCACAAGTTTTACACCATTAGAAAGCCCGCCTCAAGGGCTCTCTCTACCGTGAGTTTCGTTAAGCTCACAATTTTGTAGGCAAGGCCAGCCTCCTGGAAGTAGGGCTGCCCGAAACACCACTGTATTACATGCCTACGTCATCGCCAGTGAGAAAAAGCCGGCACAAAAAGGTCCGAAATAAATTCTGAGCTAAGGGTGAGAGTAACTCATGACCTAGAAATGCTAGAGTGACAAATCTTGTACCTGAGTCTGCCTTGGATATCCCTGCATCCGAAAATCAACCTTTTAGGCTCGCGGAGGGCAAGCTTCATACCGGAAATGACCAGCAGGCGGGGCTACTCCGAACGCTCCTCAAAAGCCTCCCCAATGGGATTTTTGTACACACAGCTGTCAAAGAAACAAAGTCAAAGTAAGGACGGTCGAATCACCCTCAGAATGATACTGGATTTGCACAAGTTTTACACCATTAGAAAGCCCGCCTCAAGGGCTCTCTCTACCGTGAATTTCGTTAAGCTCACAATTTTGTAGGCAAGGCCAGCCTCCTGGAAGTAGGGCTGCCCGAAACACCACTGTATTACATGCCTACGTCATCGCCAGTGAGAAAAAGCCGGCACAAAAAGGTCCGAAATAAATTCTGAGCTAAGGGTGAGAGTAACTCATGACCTAGAAATGCTAGAGTGACAAATCTTGTACCTGAGTCTGCCTTGGATATCCCTGCATCCGAAAATCAACCTTTTAGGCTCGCGGAGGGCAAGCTTCATACCGGAAATGACCAGCAGGCGGGGCTACTCCGAACGCTCCTCAAAAGCCTCCCCAATGGGATTTTTGTACACACAGCTGTCAAAGAAACAAAGTCAAAGTAAGGACGGTCGAATCACCCTCAGAATGATACTGGATTTGCACAAGTTTTACACCATTAGAAAGCCCGCCTCAAGGGCTCTCTCTACCGTGAGTTTCGTTAAGCTCACAATTTTGTAGGCAAGGCCAGCCTCCTGGAAGTAGGGCTGCCCGAAACACCACTGTATTACATGCCTACGTCATCGCCAGTGAGAAAAAGCCGGCACAAAAAGGTCCGAAATAAATTCTGAGCTAAGGGTGAGAGTAACTCATGACCTAGAAATGCTAGAGTGACAAATCTTGTACCTGAGTCTGCCTTGGATATCCCTGCATCCGAAAATCAACCTTTTAGGCTCGCGGAGGGCAAGCTTCATACCGGAAATGACCAGCAGGCGGGGCTACTCCGAACGCTCCTCAAAAGCCTCCCCAATGGGATTTTTGTACACACAGCTGTCAAAGAAACAAAGTCAAAGTAAGGACGGTCGAATCACCCTCAGAATGATACTGGATTTGCACAAGTTTTACACCATTAGAAAGCCCGCCTCAAGGGCTCTCTCTACCGTGAGTTTCGTTAAGCTCACAATTTTGTAGGCAAGGCCAGCCTCCTGGAAGTAGGGCTGCCCGAAACACCACTGTATTACATGCCTACGTCATCGCCAGTGAGAAAAAGCCGGCACAAAAAGGTCCGAAATAAATTCTGAGCTAAGGGTGAGAGTAACTCATGACCTAGAAATGCTAGAGTGACAAATCTTGTACCTGAGTCTGCCTTGGATATCCCTGCATCCGAAAATCAACCTTTTAGGCTCGCGGAGGGCAAGCTTCATACCGGAAATGACCAGCAGGCGGGGCTACTCCGAACGCTCCTCAAAAGCCTCCCCAATGGGATTTTTGTACACACAGCTGTCAAAGAAACAAAGTCAAAGTAAGGACGGTCGAATCACCCTCAGAATGATACTGGATTTGCACAAGTTTTACACCATTAGAAAGCCCGCCTCAAGGGCTCTCTCTACCGTGAGTTTCGTTAAGCTCACAATTTTGTAGGCAAGGCCAGCCTCCTGGAAGTAGGGCTGCCCGAAACACCACTGTATTACATGCCTACGTCATCGCCAGTGAGAAAAAGCCGGCACAAAAAGGTCCGAAATAAATTCTGAGCTAAGGGTGAGAGTAACTCATGACCTAGAAATGCTAGAGTGACAAATCTTGTACCTGAGTCTGCCTTGGATATCCCTGCATCCGAAAATCAACCTTTTAGGCTCGCGGAGGGCAAGCTTCATACCGGAAATGACCAGCAGGCGGGGCTACTCCGAACGCTCCTCAAAAGCCTCCCCAATGGGATTTTTGTACACACAGCTGTCAAAGAAACAAAGTCAAAGTAAGGACGGTCGAATCACCCTCAGAATGATACTGGATTTGCACAAGTTTTACACCATTAGAAAGCCCGCCTCAAGGGCTCTCTCTACCGTGAGTTTCGTTAAGCTCACAATTTTGTAGGCAAGGCCAGCCTCCTGGAAGTAGGGCTGCCCGAAACACCACTGTATTACATGCCTACGTCATCGCCAGTGAGAAAAAGCCGGCACAAAAAGGTCCGAAATAAATTCTGAGCTAAGGGTGAGAGTAACTCATGACCTAGAAATGCTAGAGTGACAAATCTTGTACCTGAGTCTGCCTTGGATATCCCTGCATCCGAAAATCAACCTTTTAGGCTCGCGGAGGGCAAGCTTCATACCGGAAATGACCAGCAGGCGGGGCTACTCCGAACGCTCCTCAAAAGCCTCCCCAATGGGATTTTTGTACACACAGCTGTCAAAGAAACAAAGTCAAAGTAAGGACGGTCGAATCACCCTCAGAATGATACTGGATTTGCACAAGTTTTACACCATTAGAAAGCCCGCCTCAAGGGCTCTCTCTACCGTGAATTTCGTTAAGCTCACAATTTTGTAGGCAAGGCCAGCCTCCTGGAAGTAGGGCTGCCCGAAACACCACTGTATTACATGCCTACGTCATCGCCAGTGAGAAAAAGCCGGCACAAAAAGGTCCGAAATAAATTCTGAGCTAAGGGTGAGAGTAACTCATGACCTAGAAATGCTAGAGTGACAAATCTTGTACCTGAGTCTGCCTTGGATATCCCTGCATCCGAAAATCAACCTTTTAGGCTCGCGGAGGGCAAGCTTCATACCGGAAATGACCAGCAGGCGGGGCTACTCCGAACGCTCCTCAAAAGCCTCCCCAATGGGATTTTTGTACACACAGCTGTCAAAGAAACAAAGTCAAAGTAAGGACGGTCGAATCACCCTCAGAATGATACTGGATTTGCACAAGTTTTACACCATTAGAAAGCCCGCCTCAAGGGCTCTCTCTACCGTGAGTTTCGTTAAGCTCACAATTTTGTAGGCAAGGCCAGCCTCCTGGAAGTAGGGCTGCCCGAAACACCACTGTATTACATGCCTACGTCATCGCCAGTGAGAAAAAGCCGGCACAAAAAGGTCCGAAATAAATTCTGAGCTAAGGGTGAGAGTAACTCATGACCTAGAAATGCTAGAGTGACAAATCTTGTACCTGAGTCTGCCTTGGATATCCCTGCATCCGAAAATCAACCTTTTAGGCTCGCGGAGGGCAAGCTTCATACCGGAAATGACCAGCAGGCGGGGCTACTCCGAACGCTCCTCAAAAGCCTCCCCAATGGGATTTTTGTACACACAGCTGTCAAAGAAACAAAGTCAAAGTAAGGACGGTCGAATCACCCTCAGAATGATACTGGATTTGCACAAGTTTTACACCATTAGAAAGCCCGCCTCAAGGGCTCTCTCTACCGTGAGTTTCGTTAAGCTCACAATTTTGTAGGCAAGGCCAGCCTCCTGGAAGTAGGGCTGCCCGAAACACCACTGTATTACATGCCTACGTCATCGCCAGTGAGAAAAAGCCGGCACAAAAAGGTCCGAAATAAATTCTGAGCTAAGGGTGAGAGTAACTCATGACCTAGAAATGCTAGAGTGACAAATCTTGTACCTGAGTCTGCCTTGGATATCCCTGCATCCGAAAATCAACCTTTTAGGCTCGCGGAGGGCAAGCTTCATACCGGAAATGACCAGCAGGCGGGGCTACTCCGAACGCTCCTCAAAAGCCTCCCCAATGGGATTTTTGTACACACAGCTGTCAAAGAAACAAAGTCAAAGTAAGGACGGTCGAATCACCCTCAGAATGATACTGGATTTGCACAAGTTTTACACCATTAGAAAGCCCGCCTCAAGGGCTCTCTCTACCGTGAGTTTCGTTAAGCTCACAATTTTGTAGGCAAGGCCAGCCTCCTGGAAGTAGGGCTGCCCGAAACACCACTGTATTACATGCCTACGTCATCGCCAGTGAGAAAAAGCCGGCACAAAAAGGTCCGAAATAAATTCTGAGCTAAGGGTGAGAGTAACTCATGACCTAGAAATGCTAGAGTGACAAATCTTGTACCTGAGTCTGCCTTGGATATCCCTGCATCCGAAAATCAACCTTTTAGGCTCGCGGAGGGCAAGCTTCATACCGGAAATGACCAGCAGGCGGGGCTACTCCGAACGCTCCTCAAAAGCCTCCCCAATGGGATTTTTGTACACACAGCTGTCAAAGAAACAAAGTCAAAGTAAGGACGGTCGAATCACCCTCAGAATGATACTGGATTTGCACAAGTTTTACACCATTAGAAAGCCCGCCTCAAGGGCTCTCTCTACCGTGAGTTTCGTTAAGCTCACAATTTTGTAGGCAAGGCCAGCCTCCTGGAAGTAGGGCTGCCCGAAACACCACTGTATTACATACCTACGTCATCGCCAGTGAGAAAAAGCCGGCACAAAAAGGTCCGAAATAAATTCTGAGCTAAGGGTGAGAGTAACTCATGACCTAGAAATGCTAGAGTGACAAATCTTGTACCTGAGTCTGCCTTGGATATCCCTGCATCCGAAAATCAACCTTTTAGGCTCGCGGAGGGCAAGCTTCATACCGGAAATGACCAGCAGGCGGGGCTACTCCGAACGCTCCTCAAAAGCCTCCCCAATGGGATTTTTGTACACACAGCTGTCAAAGAAACAAAGTCAAAGTAAGGACGGTCGAATCACCCTCAGAATGATACTGGATTTGCACAAGTTTTACACCATTAGAAAGCCCGCCTCAAGGGCTCTCTCTACCGTGAGTTTCGTTAAGCTCACAATTTTGTAGGCAAGGCCAGCCTCCTGGAAGTAGGGCTGCCCGAAACACCACTGTATTACATGCCTACGTCATCGCCAGTGAGAAAAAGCCGGCACAAAAAGGTCCGAAATAAATTCTGAGCTAAGGGTGAGAGTAACTCATGACCTAGAAATGCTAGAGTGACAAATCTTGTACCTGAGTCTGCCTTGGATATCCCTGCATCCGAAAATCAACCTTTTAGGCTCGCGGAGGGCAAGCTTCATACCGGAAATGACCAGCAGGCGGGGCTACTCCGAACGCTCCTCAAAAGCCTCCCCAATGGGATTTTTGTACACACAGCTGTCAAAGAAACAAAGTCAAAGTAAGGACGGTCGAATCACCCTCAGAATGATACTGGATTTGCACAAGTTTTACACCATTAGAAAGCCCGCCTCAAGGGCTCTCTCTACCGTGAGTTTCGTTAAGCTCACAGTTTTGTAGGCAAGGCCAGCCTCCTGGAAGTAGGGCTGCCCGAAACACCACTGTATTACATGCCTACGTCATCGCCAGTGAGAAAAAGCCGGCACAAAAAGGTCCGAAATAAATTCTGAGCTAAGGGTGAGAGTAACTCATGACCTAGAAATGCTAGAGTGACAAATCTTGTACCTGAGTCTGCCTTGGATATCCCTGCATCCGAAAATCAACCTTTTAGGCTCGCGGAGGGCAAGCTTCATACCGGAAATGACCAGCAGGCGGGGCTACTCCGAACGCTCCTCAAAAGCCTCCCCAATGGGATTTTTGTACACACAGCTGTCAAAGAAACAAAGTCAAAGTAAGGACGGTCGAATCACCCTCAGAATGATACTGGATTTGCACAAGTTTTACACCATTAGAAAGCCCGCCTCAAGGGCTCTCTCTACCGTGAGTTTCGTTAAGCTCACAATTTTGTAGGCAAGGCCAGCCTCCTGGAAGTAGGGCTGCCCGAAACACCACTGTATTACATGCCTACGTCATCGCCAGTGAGAAAAAGCCGGCACAAAAAGGTCCGAAATAAATTCTGAGCTAAGGGTGAGAGTAACTCATGACCTAGAAATGCTAGAGTGACAAATCTTGTACCTGAGTCTGCCTTGGATATCCCTGCATCCGAAAATCAACCTTTTAGGCTCGCGGAGGGCAAGCTTCATACCGGAAATGACCAGCAGGCGGGGCTACTCCGAACGCTCCTCAAAAGCCTCCCCAATGGGATTTTTGTACACACAGCTGTCAAAGAAACAAAGTCAAAGTAAGGACGGTCGAATCACCCTCAGAATGATACTGGATTTGCACAAGTTTTACACCATTAGAAAGCCCGCCTCAAGGGCTCTCTCTACCGTGAGTTTCGTTAAGCTCACAATTTTGTAGGCAAGGCCAGCCTCCTGGAAGTAGGGCTGCCCGAAACACCACTGTATTACATGCCTACGTCATCGCCAGTGAGAAAAAGCCGGCACAAAAAGGTCCGAAATAAATTCTGAGCTAAGGGTAGAGTAACTCATGACCTAGAAATGCTAGAGTGACAAATCTTGTACCTGAGTCTGCCTTGGATATCCCTTGCATCCGAAAATCAACCTTTTAGGCTCGCGAGGGCAAGCTATCATACCGGAAATGACAGCAGGCGGGGCTACTCCGAACGCTCCTCAAAAGCCTCCCCAATGGGATTTTTGTACACACAGCTGTCAAAGAAACAAAGTCAAAGTAAGGACGGTCGAATCACCCTCAGAATGATACTGGATTTGCACAAGTTTTACACCATTAGAAAGCCCCGCCTCAAGGGCTCTCTCTACCGTGAGTTTCGTTAAGCTCACAATTTTGTAGGCAAGGCCAGCCTCCTGGAAGTAGGGCTGCCCGAAACACCACTGTATTACATGCCTACGTCATCGCCAGTGAGAAAAAGCCGGCACAAAAGGTCGAAATAAATTCTGAGCTAAGGGTGAGAGTAACTCATGACCTAGAAATGCTAGAGTGACAAATCTTGTACCTGAGTCTGCCTTGGATATCCCTGCATCCGAAATCAACCTTTTAGGCTCGCGGAGGGCAAGCTTCATACCGGAAATGACCAGCAGGCGGGGCTACTCCGAACGCTCCTCAAAAGCCTCCCCAATGGGATTTTTGTACACACAGCTGTCAAAGAAACAAAGTCAAAGTAAGGACGGTCGAATCACCCTCAGAATGATACTGGATTTGCACAAGTTTTACACCATTAGAAAGCCCGCCTCAAGGGCTCTCTCTACCGTGAGTTTCGTTAAGCTCACAATTTTGTAGGCAAGGCCAGCCTCCTGGAAGTAGGGCTGCCCGAAACACCACTGTATTACATGCCTACGTCATCGCCAGTGAGAAAAAGCCGGCACAAAAAGGTCCGAAATAAATTCTGAGCTAAGGGTGAGAGTAACTCATGACCTAGAAATGCTAGAGTGACAAATCTTGTACCTGAGTCTGCCTTGGATATCCCTGCATCCGAAAATCAACCTTTTAGGCTCGCGGAGGGCAAGCTTCATACCGGAAATGACCAGCAGGCGGGGCTACTCCGAACGCTCCTCAAAAGCCTCCCCAATGGGATTTTTGTACACACAGCTGTCAAAGAAACAAAGTCAAAGTAAGGACGGTCGAATCACCCTCAGAATGATACTGGATTTGCACAAGTTTTACACCATTAGAAAGCCCGCCTCAAGGGCTCTCTCTACCGTGAGTTTCGTTAAGCTCACAATTTTGTAGGCAAGGCCAGCCTCCTGGAAGTAGGGCTGCCCGAAACACCACTGTATTACATGCCTACGTCATCGCCAGTGAGAAAAAGCCGGCACAAAAAGGTCCGAAATAAATTCTGAGCTAAGGGTGAGAGTAACTCATGACCTAGAAATGCTAGAGTGACAAATCTTGTACCTGAGTCTGCCTTGGATATCCCTGCATCCGAAAATCAACCTTTTAGGCTCGCGGAGGGCAAGCTTCATACCGGAAATGACCAGCAGGCGGGGCTACTCCGAACGCTCCTCAAAAGCCTCCCCAATGGGATTTTTGTACACACAGCTGTCAAAGAAACAAAGTCAAAGTAAGGACGGTCGAATCACCCTCAGAATGATACTGGATTTGCACAAGTTTTACACCATTAGAAAGCCCGCCTCAAGGGCTCTCTCTACCGTGAGTTTCGTTAAGCTCACAATTTTGTAGGCAAGGCCAGCCTCCTGGAAGTAGGGCTGCCCGAAACACCACTGTATTACATGCCTACGTCATCGCCAGTGAGAAAAAGCCGGCACAAAAAGGTCCGAAATAAATTCTGAGCTAAGGGTGAGAGTAACTCATGACCTAGAAATGCTAGAGTGACAAATCTTGTACCTGAGTCTGCCTTGGATATCCCTGCATCCGAAAATCAACCTTTTAGGCTCGCGGAGGGCAAGCTTCATACCGGAAATGACCAGCAGGCGGGGCTACTCCGAACGCTCCTCAAAAGCCTCCCCAATGGGATTTTTGTACACACAGCTGTCAAAGAAACAAAGTCAAAGTAAGGACGGTCGAATCACCCTCAGAATGATACTGGATTTGCACAAGTTTTACACCATTAGAAAGCCCGCCTCAAGGGCTCTCTCTACCGTGAGTTTCGTTAAGCTCACAATTTTGTAGGCAAGGCCAGCCTCCTGGAAGTAGGGCTGCCCGAAACACCACTGTATTACATGCCTACGTCATCGCCAGTGAGAAAAAGCCGGCACAAAAAGGTCCGAAATAAATTCTGAGCTAAGGGTGAGAGTAACTCATGACCTAGAAATGCTAGAGTGACAAATCTTGTACCTGAGTCTGCCTTGGATATCCCTGCATCCGAAAATCAACCTTTTAGGCTCGCGGAGGGCAAGCTTCATACCGGAAATGACCAGCAGGCGGGGCTACTCCGAACGCTCCTCAAAAGCCTCCCCAATGGGATTTTTGTACACACAGCTGTCAAAGAAACAAAGTCAAAGTAAGGACGGTCGAATCACCCTCAGAATGATACTGGATTTGCACAAGTTTTACACCATTAGAAAGCCCGCCTCAAGGGCTCTCTCTACCGTGAGTTTCGTTAAGCTCACAATTTTGTAGGCAAGGCCAGCCTCCTGGAAGTAGGGCTGCCCGAAACACCACTGTATTACATGCCTACGTCATCGCCAGTGAGAAAAAGCCGGCACAAAAAGGTCCGAAATAAATTCTGAGCTAAGGGTGAGAGTAACTCATGACCTAGAAATGCTAGAGTGACAAATCTTGTACCTGAGTCTGCCTTGGATATCCCTGCATCCGAAAATCAACCTTTTAGGCTCGCGGAGGGCAAGCTTCATACCGGAAATGACCAGCAGGCGGGGCTACTCCGAACGCTCCTCAAAAGCCTCCCCAATGGGATTTTTGTACACACAGCTGTCAAAGAAACAAAGTCAAAGTAAGGACGGTCGAATCACCCTCAGAATGATACTGGATTTGCACAAGTTTTACACCATTAGAAAGCCCGCCTCAAGGGCTCTCTCTACCGTGAGTTTCGTTAAGCTCACAATTTTGTAGGCAAGGCCAGCCTCCTGGAAGTAGGGCTGCCCGAAACACCACTGTATTACATGCCTACGTCATCGCCAGTGAGAAAAAGCCGGCACAAAAAGGTCCGAAATAAATTCTGAGCTAAGGGTGAGAGTAACTCATGACCTAGAAATGCTAGAGTGACAAATCTTGTACCTGAGTCTGCCTTGGATATCCCTGCATCCGAAAATCAACCTTTTAGGCTCGCGGAGGGCAAGCTTCATACCGGAAATGACCAGCAGGCGGGGCTACTCCGAACGCTCCTCAAAAGCCTCCCCAATGGGATTTTTGTACACACAGCTGTCAAAGAAACAAAGTCAAAGTAAGGACGGTCGAATCACCCTCAGAATGATACTGGATTTGCACAAGTTTTACACCATTAGAAAGCCCGCCTCAAGGGCTCTCTCTACCGTGAGTTTCGTTAAGCTCACAATTTTGTAGGCAAGGCCAGCCTCCTGGAAGTAGGGCTGCCCGAAACACCACTGTATTACATGCCTACGTCATCGCCAGTGAGAAAAAGCCGGCACAAAAAGGTCCGAAATAAATTCTGAGCTAAGGGTGAGAGTAACTCATGACCTAGAAATGCTAGAGTGACAAATCTTGTACCTGAGTCTGCCTTGGATATCCCTGCATCCGAAAATCAACCTTTTAGGCTCGCGGAGGGCAAGCTTCATACCGGAAATGACCAGCAGGCGGGGCTACTCCGAACGCTCCTCAAAAGCCTCCCCAATGGGATTTTTGTACACACAGCTGTCAAAGAAACAAAGTCAAAGTAAGGACGGTCGAATCACCCTCAGAATGATACTGGATTTGCACAAGTTTTACACCATTAGAAAGCCCGCCTCAAGGGCTCTCTCTACCGTGAGTTTCGTTAAGCTCACAATTTTGTAGGCAAGGCCAGCCTCCTGGAAGTAGGGCTGCCCGAAACACCACTGTATTACATGCCTACGTCATCGCCAGTGAGAAAAAGCCGGCACAAAAAGGTCCGAAATAAATTCTGAGCTAAGGGTGAGAGTAACTCATGACCTAGAAATGCTAGAGTGACAAATCTTGTACCTGAGTCTGCCTTGGATATCCCTGCATCCGAAAATCAACCTTTTAGGCTCGCGGAGGGCAAGCTTCATACCGGAAATGACCAGCAGGCGGGGCTACTCCGAACGCTCCTCAAAAGCCTCCCCAATGGGATTTTTGTACACACAGCTGTCAAAGAAACAAAGTCAAAGTAAGGACGGTCGAATCACCCTCAGAATGATACTGGATTTGCACAAGTTTTACACCATTAGAAAGCCCGCCTCAAGGGCTCTCTCTACCGTGAGTTTCGTTAAGCTCACAATTTTGTAGGCAAGGCCAGCCTCCTGGAAGTAGGGCTGCCCGAAACACCACTGTATTACATGCCTACGTCATCGCCAGTGAGAAAAAGCCGGCACAAAAAGGTCCGAAATAAATTCTGAGCTAAGGGTGAGAGTAACTCATGACCTAGAAATGCTAGAGTGACAAATCTTGTACCTGAGTCTGCCTTGGATATCCCTGCATCCGAAAATCAACCTTTTAGGCTCGCGGAGGGCAAGCTTCATACCGGAAATGACCAGCAGGCGGGGCTACTCCGAACGCTCCTCAAAAGCCTCCCCAATGGGATTTTTGTACACACAGCTGTCAAAGAAACAAAGTCAAAGTAAGGACGGTCGAATCACCCTCAGAATGATACTGGATTTGCACAAGTTTTACACCATTAGAAAGCCCGCCTCAAGGGCTCTCTCTACCGTGAGTTTCGTTAAGCTCACAATTTTGTAGGCAAGGCCAGCCTCCTGGAAGTAGGGCTGCCCGAAACACCACTGTATTACATGCCTACGTCATCGCCAGTGAGAAAAAGCCGGCACAAAAAGGTCCGAAATAAATTCTGAGCTAAGGGTGAGAGTAACTCATGACCTAGAAATGCTAGAGTGACAAATCTTGTACCTGAGTCTGCCTTGGATATCCCTGCATCCGAAAATCAACCTTTTAGGCTCGCGGAGGGCAAGCTTCATACCGGAAATGACCAGCAGGCGGGGCTACTCCGAACGCTCCTCAAAAGCCTCCCCAATGGGATTTTTGTACACACAGCTGTCAAAGAAACAAAGTCAAAGTAAGGACGGTCGAATCACCCTCAGAATGATACTGGATTTGCACAAGTTTTACACCATTAGAAAGCCCGCCTCAAGGGCTCTCTCTACCGTGAGTTTCGTTAAGCTCACAATTTTGTAGGCAAGGCCAGCCTCCTGGAAGTAGGGCTGCCCGAAACACCACTGTATTACATGCCTACGTCATCGCCAGTGAGAAAAAGCCGGCACAAAAAGGTCCGAAATAAATTCTGAGCTAAGGGTGAGAGTAACTCATGACCTAGAAATGCTAGAGTGACAAATCTTGTACCTGAGTCTGCCTTGGATATCCCTGCATCCGAAAATCAACCTTTTAGGCTCGCGGAGGGCAAGCTTCATACCGGAAATGACCAGCAGGCGGGGCTACTCCGAACGCTCCTCAAAAGCCTCCCCAATGGGATTTTTGTACACACAGCTGTCAAAGAAACAAAGTCAAAGTAAGGACGGTCGAATCACCCTCAGAATGATACTGGATTTGCACAAGTTTTACACCATTAGAAAGCCCGCCTCAAGGGCTCTCTCTACCGTGAGTTTCGTTAAGCTCACAATTTTGTAGGCAAGGCCAGCCTCCTGGAAGTAGGGCTGCCCGAAACACCACTGTATTACATGCCTACGTCATCGCCAGTGAGAAAAAGCCGGCACAAAAAGGTCCGAAATAAATTCTGAGCTAAGGGTGAGAGTAACTCATGACCTAGAAATGCTAGAGTGACAAATCTTGTACCTGAGTCTGCCTTGGATATCCCTGCATCCGAAAATCAACCTTTTAGGCTCGCGGAGGGCAAGCTTCATACCGGAAATGACCAGCAGGCGGGGCTACTCCGAACGCTCCTCAAAAGCCTCCCCAATGGGATTTTTGTACACACAGCTGTCAAAGAAACAAAGTCAAAGTAAGGACGGTCGAATCACCCTCAGAATGATACTGGATTTGCACAAGTTTTACACCATTAGAAAGCCCGCCTCAAGGGCTCTCTCTACCGTGAGTTTCGTTAAGCTCACAATTTTGTAGGCAAGGCCAGCCTCCTGGAAGTAGGGCTGCCCGAAACACCACTGTATTACATGCCTACGTCATCGCCAGTGAGAAAAAGCCGGCACAAAAAGGTCCGAAATAAATTCTGAGCTAAGGGTGAGAGTAACTCATGACCTAGAAATGCTAGAGTGACAAATCTTGTACCTGAGTCTGCCTTGGATATCCCTGCATCCGAAAATCAACCTTTTAGGCTCGCGGAGGGCAAGCTTCATACCGGAAATGACCAGCAGGCGGGGCTACTCCGAACGCTCCTCAAAAGCCTCCCCAATGGGATTTTTGTACACACAGCTGTCAAAGAAACAAAGTCAAAGTAAGGACGGTCGAATCACCCTCAGAATGATACTGGATTTGCACAAGTTTTACACCATTAGAAAGCCCGCCTCAAGGGCTCTCTCTACCGTGAGTTTCGTTAAGCTCACAATTTTGTAGGCAAGGCCAGCCTCCTGGAAGTAGGGCTGCCCGAAACACCACTGTATTACATGCCTACGTCATCGCCAGTGAGAAAAAGCCGGCACAAAAAGGTCCGAAATAAATTCTGAGCTAAGGGTGAGAGTAACTCATGACCTAGAAATGCTAGAGTGACAAATCTTGTACCTGAGTCTGCCTTGGATATCCCTGCATCCGAAAATCAACCTTTTAGGCTCGCGGAGGGCAAGCTTCATACCGGAAATGACCAGCAGGCGGGGCTACTCCGAACGCTCCTCAAAAGCCTCCCCAATGGGATTTTTGTACACACAGCTGTCAAAGAAACAAAGTCAAAGTAAGGACGGTCGAATCACCCTCAGAATGATACTGGATTTGCACAAGTTTTACACCATTAGAAAGCCCGCCTCAAGGGCTCTCTCTACCGTGAGTTTCGTTAAGCTCACAATTTTGTAGGCAAGGCCAGCCTCCTGGAAGTAGGGCTGCCCGAAACACCACTGTATTACATGCCTACGTCATCGCCAGTGAGAAAAAGCCGGCACAAAAAGGTCCGAAATAAATTCTGAGCTAAGGGTGAGAGTAACTCATGACCTAGAAATGCTAGAGTGACAAATCTTGTACCTGAGTCTGCCTTGGATATCCCTGCATCCGAAAATCAACCTTTTAGGCTCGCGGAGGGCAAGCTTCATACCGGAAATGACCAGCAGGCGGGGCTACTCCGAACGCTCCTCAAAAGCCTCCCCAATGGGATTTTTGTACACACAGCTGTCAAAGAAACAAAGTCAAAGTAAGGACGGTCGAATCACCCTCAGAATGATACTGGATTTGCACAAGTTTTACACCATTAGAAAGCCCGCCTCAAGGGCTCTCTCTACCGTGAGTTTCGTTAAGCTCACAATTTTGTAGGCAAGGCCAGCCTCCTGGAAGTAGGGCTGCCCGAAACACCACTGTATTACATGCCTACGTCATCGCCAGTGAGAAAAAGCCGGCACAAAAAGGTCCGAAATAAATTCTGAGCTAAGGGTGAGAGTAACTCATGACCTAGAAATGCTAGAGTGACAAATCTTGTACCTGAGTCTGCCTTGGATATCCCTGCATCCGAAAATCAACCTTTTAGGCTCGCGGAGGGCAAGCTTCATACCGGAAATGACCAGCAGGCGGGGCTACTCCGAACGCTCCTCAAAAGCCTCCCCAATGGGATTTTTGTACACACAGCTGTCAAAGAAACAAAGTCAAAGTAAGGACGGTCGAATCACCCTCAGAATGATACTGGATTTGCACAAGTTTTACACCATTAGAAAGCCCGCCTCAAGGGCTCTCTCTACCGTGAGTTTCGTTAAGCTCACAGTTTTGTAGGCAAGGCCAGCCTCCTGGAAGTAGGGCTGCCCGAAACACCACTGTATTACATGCCTACGTCATCGCCAGTGAGAAAAAGCCGGCACAAAAAGGTCCGAAATAAATTCTGAGCTAAGGGTGAGAGTAACTCATGACCTAGAAATGCTAGAGTGACAAATCTTGTACCTGAGTCTGCCTTGGATATCCCTGCATCCGAAAATCAACCTTTTAGGCTCGCGGAGGGCAAGCTTCATACCGGAAATGACCAGCAGGCGGGGCTACTCCGAACGCTCCTCAAAAGCCTCCCCAATGGGATTTTTGTACACACAGCTGTCAAAGAAACAAAGTCAAAGTAAGGACGGTCGAATCACCCTCAGAATGATACTGGATTTGCACAAGTTTTACACCATTAGAAAGCCCGCCTCAAGGGCTCTCTCTACCGTGAGTTTCGTTAAGCTCACAGTTTTGTAGGCAAGGCCAGCCTCCTGGAAGTAGGGCTGCCCGAAACACCACTGTATTACATGCCTACGTCATCGCCAGTGAGAAAAAGCCGGCACAAAAAGGTCCGAAATAAATTCTGAGCTAAGGGTGAGAGTAACTCATGACCTAGAAATGCTAGAGTGACAAATCTTGTACCTGAGTCTGCCTTGGATATCCCTGCATCCGAAAATCAACCTTTTAGGCTCGCGGAGGGCAAGCTTCATACCGGAAATGACCAGCAGGCGGGGCTACTCCGAACGCTCCTCAAAAGCCTCCCCAATGGGATTTTTGTACACACAGCTGTCAAAGAAACAAAGTCAAAGTAAGGACGGTCGAATCACCCTCAGAATGATACTGGATTTGCACAAGTTTTACACCATTAGAAAGCCCGCCTCAAGGGCTCTCTCTACCGTGAGTTTCGTTAAGCTCACAATTTTGTAGGCAAGGCCAGCCTCCTGGAAGTAGGGCTGCCCGAAACACCACTGTATTACATGCCTACGTCATCGCCAGTGAGAAAAAGCCGGCACAAAAAGGTCCGAAATAAATTCTGAGCTAAGGGTGAGAGTAACTCATGACCTAGAAATGCTAGAGTGACAAATCTTGTACCTGAGTCTGCCTTGGATATCCCTGCATCCGAAAATCAACCTTTTAGGCTCGCGGAGGGCAAGCTTCATACCGGAAATGACCAGCAGGCGGGGCTACTCCGAACGCTCCTCAAAAGCCTCCCCAATGGGATTTTTGTACACACAGCTGTCAAAGAAACAAAGTCAAAGTAAGGACGGTCGAATCACCCTCAGAATGATACTGGATTTGCACAAGTTTTACACCATTAGAAAGCCCGCCTCAAGGGCTCTCTCTACCGTGAGTTTCGTTAAGCTCACAATTTTGTAGGCAAGGCCAGCCTCCTGGAAGTAGGGCTGCCCGAAACACCACTGTATTACATGCCTACGTCATCGCCAGTGAGAAAAAGCCGGCACAAAAAGGTCCGAAATAAATTCTGAGCTAAGGGTGAGAGTAACTCATGACCTAGAAATGCTAGAGTGACAAATCTTGTACCTGAGTCTGCCTTGGATATCCCTGCATCCGAAAATCAACCTTTTAGGCTCGCGGAGGGCAAGCTTCATACCGGAAATGACCAGCAGGCGGGGCTACTCCGAACGCTCCTCAAAAGCCTCCCCAATGGGATTTTTGTACACACAGCTGTCAAAGAAACAAAGTCAAAGTAAGGACGGTCGAATCACCCTCAGAATGATACTGGATTTGCACAAGTTTTACACCATTAGAAAGCCCGCCTCAAGGGCTCTCTCTACCGTGAGTTTCGTTAAGCTCACAATTTTGTAGGCAAGGCCAGCCTCCTGGAAGTAGGGCTGCCCGAAACACCACTGTATTACATGCCTACGTCATCGCCAGTGAGAAAAAGCCGGCACAAAAAGGTCCGAAATAAATTCTGAGCTAAGGGTGAGAGTAACTCATGACCTAGAAATGCTAGAGTGACAAATCTTGTACCTGAGTCTGCCTTGGATATCCCTGCATCCGAAAATCAACCTTTTAGGCTCGCGGAGGGCAAGCTTCATACCGGAAATGACCAGCAGGCGGGGCTACTCCGAACGCTCCTCAAAAGCCTCCCCAATGGGATTTTTGTACACACAGCTGTCAAAGAAACAAAGTCAAAGTAAGGACGGTCGAATCACCCTCAGAATGATACTGGATTTGCACAAGTTTTACACCATTAGAAAGCCCGCCTCAAGGGCTCTCTCTACCGTGAGTTTCGTTAAGCTCACAATTTTGTAGGCAAGGCCAGCCTCCTGGAAGTAGGGCTGCCCGAAACACCACTGTATTACATGCCTACGTCATCGCCAGTGAGAAAAAGCCGGCACAAAAAGGTCCGAAATAAATTCTGAGCTAAGGGTGAGAGTAACTCATGACCTAGAAATGCTAGAGTGACAAATCTTGTACCTGAGTCTGCCTTGGATATCCCTGCATCCGAAAATCAACCTTTTAGGCTCGCGGAGGGCAAGCTTCATACCGGAAATGACCAGCAGGCGGGGCTACTCCGAACGCTCCTCAAAAGCCTCCCCAATGGGATTTTTGTACACACAGCTGTCAAAGAAACAAAGTCAAAGTAAGGACGGTCGAATCACCCTCAGAATGATACTGGATTTGCACAAGTTTTACACCATTAGAAAGCCCGCCTCAAGGGCTCTCTCTACCGTGAGTTTCGTTAAGCTCACAATTTTGTAGGCAAGGCCAGCCTCCTGGAAGTAGGGCTGCCCGAAACACCACTGTATTACATGCCTACGTCATCGCCAGTGAGAAAAAGCCGGCACAAAAAGGTCCGAAATAAATTCTGAGCTAAGGGTGAGAGTAACTCATGACCTAGAAATGCTAGAGTGACAAATCTTGTACCTGAGTCTGCCTTGGATATCCCTGCATCCGAAAATCAACCTTTTAGGCTCGCGGAGGGCAAGCTTCATACCGGAAATGACCAGCAGGCGGGGCTACTCCGAACGCTCCTCAAAAGCCTCCCCAATGGGATTTTTGTACACACAGCTGTCAAAGAAACAAAGTCAAAGTAAGGACGGTCGAATCACCCTCAGAATGATACTGGATTTGCACAAGTTTTACACCATTAGAAAGCCCGCCTCAAGGGCTCTCTCTACCGTGAGTTTCGTTAAGCTCACAATTTTGTAGGCAAGGCCAGCCTCCTGGAAGTAGGGCTGCCCGAAACACCACTGTATTACATGCCTACGTCATCGCCAGTGAGAAAAAGCCGGCACAAAAAGGTCCGAAATAAATTCTGAGCTAAGGGTGAGAGTAACTCATGACCTAGAAATGCTAGAGTGACAAATCTTGTACCTGAGTCTGCCTTGGATATCCCTGCATCCGAAAATCAACCTTTTAGGCTCGCGGAGGGCAAGCTTCATACCGGAAATGACCAGCAGGCGGGGCTACTCCGAACGCTCCTCAAAAGCCTCCCCAATGGGATTTTTGTACACACAGCTGTCAAAGAAACAAAGTCAAAGTAAGGACGGTCGAATCACCCTCAGAATGATACTGGATTTGCACAAGTTTTACACCATTAGAAAGCCCGCCTCAAGGGCTCTCTCTACCGTGAGTTTCGTTAAGCTCACAATTTTGTAGGCAAGGCCAGCCTCCTGGAAGTAGGGCTGCCCGAAACACCACTGTATTACATGCCTACGTCATCGCCAGTGAGAAAAAGCCGGCACAAAAAGGTCCGAAATAAATTCTGAGCTAAGGGTGAGAGTAACTCATGACCTAGAAATGCTAGAGTGACAAATCTTGTACCTGAGTCTGCCTTGGATATCCCTGCATCCGAAAATCAACCTTTTAGGCTCGCGGAGGGCAAGCTTCATACCGGAAATGACCAGCAGGCGGGGCTACTCCGAACGCTCCTCAAAAGCCTCCCCAATGGGATTTTTGTACACACAGCTGTCAAAGAAACAAAGTCAAAGTAAGGACGGTCGAATCACCCTCAGAATGATACTGGATTTGCACAAGTTTTACACCATTAGAAAGCCCGCCTCAAGGGCTCTCTCTACCGTGAGTTTCGTTAAGCTCACAGTTTTGTAGGCAAGGCCAGCCTCCTGGAAGTAGGGCTGCCCGAAACACCACTGTATTACATGCCTACGTCATCGCCAGTGAGAAAAAGCCGGCACAAAAAGGTCCGAAATAAATTCTGAGCTAAGGGTGAGAGTAACTCATGACCTAGAAATGCTAGAGTGACAAATCTTGTACCTGAGTCTGCCTTGGATATCCCTGCATCCGAAAATCAACCTTTTAGGCTCGCGGAGGGCAAGCTTCATACCGGAAATGACCAGCAGGCGGGGCTACTCCGAACGCTCCTCAAAAGCCTCCCCAATGGGATTTTTGTACACACAGCTGTCAAAGAAACAAAGTCAAAGTAAGGACGGTCGAATCACCCTCAGAATGATACTGGATTTGCACAAGTTTTACACCATTAGAAAGCCCGCCTCAAGGGCTCTCTCTACCGTGAGTTTCGTTAAGCTCACAGTTTTGTAGGCAAGGCCAGCCTCCTGGAAGTAGGGCTGCCCGAAACACCACTGTATTACATGCCTACGTCATCGCCAGTGAGAAAAAGCCGGCACAAAAAGGTCCGAAATAAATTCTGAGCTAAGGGTGAGAGTAACTCATGACCTAGAAATGCTAGAGTGACAAATCTTGTACCTGAGTCTGCCTTGGATATCCCTGCATCCGAAAATCAACCTTTTAGGCTCGCGGAGGGCAAGCTTCATACCGGAAATGACCAGCAGGCGGGGCTACTCCGAACGCTCCTCAAAAGCCTCCCCAATGGGATTTTTGTACACACAGCTGTCAAAGAAACAAAGTCAAAGTAAGGACGGTCGAATCACCCTCAGAATGATACTGGATTTGCACAAGTTTTACACCATTAGAAAGCCCGCCTCAAGGGCTCTCTCTACCGTGAGTTTCGTTAAGCTCACAATTTTGTAGGCAAGGCCAGCCTCCTGGAAGTAGGGCTGCCCGAAACACCACTGTATTACATGCCTACGTCATCGCCAGTGAGAAAAAGCCGGCACAAAAAGGTCCGAAATAAATTCTGAGCTAAGGGTGAGAGTAACTCATGACCTAGAAATGCTAGAGTGACAAATCTTGTACCTGAGTCTGCCTTGGATATCCCTGCATCCGAAAATCAACCTTTTAGGCTCGCGGAGGGCAAGCTTCATACCGGAAATGACCAGCAGGCGGGGCTACTCCGAACGCTCCTCAAAAGCCTCCCCAATGGGATTTTTGTACACACAGCTGTCAAAGAAACAAAGTCAAAGTAAGGACGGTCGAATCACCCTCAGAATGATACTGGATTTGCACAAGTTTTACACCATTAGAAAGCCCGCCTCAAGGGCTCTCTCTACCGTGAGTTTCGTTAAGCTCACAATTTTGTAGGCAAGGCCAGCCTCCTGGAAGTAGGGCTGCCCGAAACACCACTGTATTACATGCCTACGTCATCGCCAGTGAGAAAAAGCCGGCACAAAAAGGTCCGAAATAAATTCTGAGCTAAGGGTGAGAGTAACTCATGACCTAGAAATGCTAGAGTGACAAATCTTGTACCTGAGTCTGCCTTGGATATCCCTGCATCCGAAAATCAACCTTTTAGGCTCGCGGAGGGCAAGCTTCATACCGGAAATGACCAGCAGGCGGGGCTACTCCGAACGCTCCTCAAAAGCCTCCCCAATGGGATTTTTGTACACACAGCTGTCAAAGAAACAAAGTCAAAGTAAGGACGGTCGAATCACCCTCAGAATGATACTGGATTTGCACAAGTTTTACACCATTAGAAAGCCCGCCTCAAGGGCTCTCTCTACCGTGAGTTTCGTTAAGCTCACAATTTTGTAGGCAAGGCCAGCCTCCTGGAAGTAGGGCTGCCCGAAACACCACTGTATTACATGCCTACGTCATCGCCAGTGAGAAAAAGCCGGCACAAAAAGGTCCGAAATAAATTCTGAGCTAAGGGTGAGAGTAACTCATGACCTAGAAATGCTAGAGTGACAAATCTTGTACCTGAGTCTGCCTTGGATATCCCTGCATCCGAAAATCAACCTTTTAGGCTCGCGGAGGGCAAGCTTCATACCGGAAATGACCAGCAGGCGGGGCTACTCCGAACGCTCCTCAAAAGCCTCCCCAATGGGATTTTTGTACACACAGCTGTCAAAGAAACAAAGTCAAAGTAAGGACGGTCGAATCACCCTCAGAATGATACTGGATTTGCACAAGTTTTACACCATTAGAAAGCCCGCCTCAAGGGCTCTCTCTACCGTGAGTTTCGTTAAGCTCACAATTTTGTAGGCAAGGCCAGCCTCCTGGAAGTAGGGCTGCCCGAAACACCACTGTATTACATGCCTACGTCATCGCCAGTGAGAAAAAGCCGGCACAAAAAGGTCCGAAATAAATTCTGAGCTAAGGGTGAGAGTAACTCATGACCTAGAAATGCTAGAGTGACAAATCTTGTACCTGAGTCTGCCTTGGATATCCCTGCATCCGAAAATCAACCTTTTAGGCTCGCGGAGGGCAAGCTTCATACCGGAAATGACCAGCAGGCGGGGCTACTCCGAACGCTCCTCAAAAGCCTCCCCAATGGGATTTTTGTACACACAGCTGTCAAAGAAACAAAGTCAAAGTAAGGACGGTCGAATCACCCTCAGAATGATACTGGATTTGCACAAGTTTTACACCATTAGAAAGCCCGCCTCAAGGGCTCTCTCTACCGTGAGTTTCGTTAAGCTCACAATTTTGTAGGCAAGGCCAGCCTCCTGGAAGTAGGGCTGCCCGAAACACCACTGTATTACATGCCTACGTCATCGCCAGTGAGAAAAAGCCGGCACAAAAAGGTCCGAAATAAATTCTGAGCTAAGGGTGAGAGTAACTCATGACCTAGAAATGCTAGAGTGACAAATCTTGTACCTGAGTCTGCCTTGGATATCCCTGCATCCGAAAATCAACCTTTTAGGCTCGCGGAGGGCAAGCTTCATACCGGAAATGACCAGCAGGCGGGGCTACTCCGAACGCTCCTCAAAAGCCTCCCCAATGGGATTTTTGTACACACAGCTGTCAAAGAAACAAAGTCAAAGTAAGGACGGTCGAATCACCCTCAGAATGATACTGGATTTGCACAAGTTTTACACCATTAGAAAGCCCGCCTCAAGGGCTCTCTCTACCGTGAGTTTCGTTAAGCTCACAATTTTGTAGGCAAGGCCAGCCTCCTGGAAGTAGGGCTGCCCGAAACACCACTGTATTACATGCCTACGTCATCGCCAGTGAGAAAAAGCCGGCACAAAAAGGTCCGAAATAAATTCTGAGCTAAGGGTGAGAGTAACTCATGACCTAGAAATGCTAGAGTGACAAATCTTGTACCTGAGTCTGCCTTGGATATCCCTGCATCCGAAAATCAACCTTTTAGGCTCGCGGAGGGCAAGCTTCATACCGGAAATGACCAGCAGGCGGGGCTACTCCGAACGCTCCTCAAAAGCCTCCCCAATGGGATTTTTGTACACACAGCTGTCAAAGAAACAAAGTCAAAGTAAGGACGGTCGAATCACCCTCAGAATGATACTGGATTTGCACAAGTTTTACACCATTAGAAAGCCCGCCTCAAGGGCTCTCTCTACCGTGAGTTTCGTTAAGCTCACAATTTTGTAGGCAAGGCCAGCCTCCTGGAAGTAGGGCTGCCCGAAACACCACTGTATTACATGCCTACGTCATCGCCAGTGAGAAAAAGCCGGCACAAAAAGGTCCGAAATAAATTCTGAGCTAAGGGTGAGAGTAACTCATGACCTAGAAATGCTAGAGTGACAAATCTTGTACCTGAGTCTGCCTTGGATATCCCTGCATCCGAAAATCAACCTTTTAGGCTCGCGGAGGGCAAGCTTCATACCGGAAATGACCAGCAGGCGGGGCTACTCCGAACGCTCCTCAAAAGCCTCCCCAATGGGATTTTTGTACACACAGCTGTCAAAGAAACAAAGTCAAAGTAAGGACGGTCGAATCACCCTCAGAATGATACTGGATTTGCACAAGTTTTACACCATTAGAAAGCCCGCCTCAAGGGCTCTCTCTACCGTGAGTTTCGTTAAGCTCACAATTTTGTAGGCAAGGCCAGCCTCCTGGAAGTAGGGCTGCCCGAAACACCACTGTATTACATGCCTACGTCATCGCCAGTGAGAAAAAGCCGGCACAAAAAGGTCCGAAATAAATTCTGAGCTAAGGGTGAGAGTAACTCATGACCTAGAAATGCTAGAGTGACAAATCTTGTACCTGAGTCTGCCTTGGATATCCCTGCATCCGAAAATCAACCTTTTAGGCTCGCGGAGGGCAAGCTTCATACCGGAAATGACCAGCAGGCGGGGCTACTCCGAACGCTCCTCAAAAGCCTCCCCAATGGGATTTTTGTACACACAGCTGTCAAAGAAACAAAGTCAAAGTAAGGACGGTCGAATCACCCTCAGAATGATACTGGATTTGCACAAGTTTTACACCATTAGAAAGCCCGCCTCAAGGGCTCTCTCTACCGTGAGTTTCGTTAAGCTCACAATTTTGTAGGCAAGGCCAGCCTCCTGGAAGTAGGGCTGCCCGAAACACCACTGTATTACATGCCTACGTCATCGCCAGTGAGAAAAAGCCGGCACAAAAAGGTCCGAAATAAATTCTGAGCTAAGGGTGAGAGTAACTCATGACCTAGAAATGCTAGAGTGACAAATCTTGTACCTGAGTCTGCCTTGGATATCCCTGCATCCGAAAATCAACCTTTTAGGCTCGCGGAGGGCAAGCTTCATACCGGAAATGACCAGCAGGCGGGGCTACTCCGAACGCTCCTCAAAAGCCTCCCCAATGGGATTTTTGTACACACAGCTGTCAAAGAAACAAAGTCAAAGTAAGGACGGTCGAATCACCCTCAGAATGATACTGGATTTGCACAAGTTTTACACCATTAGAAAGCCCGCCTCAAGGGCTCTCTCTACCGTGAGTTTCGTTAAGCTCACAATTTTGTAGGCAAGGCCAGCCTCCTGGAAGTAGGGCTGCCCGAAACACCACTGTATTACATGCCTACGTCATCGCCAGTGAGAAAAAGCCGGCACAAAAAGGTCCGAAATAAATTCTGAGCTAAGGGTGAGAGTAACTCATGACCTAGAAATGCTAGAGTGACAAATCTTGTACCTGAGTCTGCCTTGGATATCCCTGCATCCGAAAATCAACCTTTTAGGCTCGCGGAGGGCAAGCTTCATACCGGAAATGACCAGCAGGCGGGGCTACTCCGAACGCTCCTCAAAAGCCTCCCCAATGGGATTTTTGTACACACAGCTGTCAAAGAAACAAAGTCAAAGTAAGGACGGTCGAATCACCCTCAGAATGATACTGGATTTGCACAAGTTTTACACCATTAGAAAGCCCGCCTCAAGGGCTCTCTCTACCGTGAGTTTCGTTAAGCTCACAATTTTGTAGGCAAGGCCAGCCTCCTGGAAGTAGGGCTGCCCGAAACACCACTGTATTACATGCCTACGTCATCGCCAGTGAGAAAAAGCCGGCACAAAAAGGTCCGAAATAAATTCTGAGCTAAGGGTGAGAGTAACTCATGACCTAGAAATGCTAGAGTGACAAATCTTGTACCTGAGTCTGCCTTGGATATCCCTGCATCCGAAAATCAACCTTTTAGGCTCGCGGAGGGCAAGCTTCATACCGGAAATGACCAGCAGGCGGGGCTACTCCGAACGCTCCTCAAAAGCCTCCCCAATGGGATTTTTGTACACACAGCTGTCAAAGAAACAAAGTCAAAGTAAGGACGGTCGAATCACCCTCAGAATGATACTGGATTTGCACAAGTTTTACACCATTAGAAAGCCCGCCTCAAGGGCTCTCTCTACCGTGAGTTTCGTTAAGCTCACAATTTTGTAGGCAAGGCCAGCCTCCTGGAAGTAGGGCTGCCCGAAACACCACTGTATTACATGCCTACGTCATCGCCAGTGAGAAAAAGCCGGCACAAAAAGGTCCGAAATAAATTCTGAGCTAAGGGTGAGAGTAACTCATGACCTAGAAATGCTAGAGTGACAAATCTTGTACCTGAGTCTGCCTTGGATATCCCTGCATCCGAAAATCAACCTTTTAGGCTCGCGGAGGGCAAGCTTCATACCGGAAATGACCAGCAGGCGGGGCTACTCCGAACGCTCCTCAAAAGCCTCCCCAATGGGATTTTTGTACACACAGCTGTCAAAGAAACAAAGTCAAAGTAAGGACGGTCGAATCACCCTCAGAATGATACTGGATTTGCACAAGTTTTACACCATTAGAAAGCCCGCCTCAAGGGCTCTCTCTACCGTGAGTTTCGTTAAGCTCACAATTTTGTAGGCAAGGCCAGCCTCCTGGAAGTAGGGCTGCCCGAAACACCACTGTATTACATGCCTACGTCATCGCCAGTGAGAAAAAGCCGGCACAAAAAGGTCCGAAATAAATTCTGAGCTAAGGGTGAGAGTAACTCATGACCTAGAAATGCTAGAGTGACAAATCTTGTACCTGAGTCTGCCTTGGATATCCCTGCATCCGAAAATCAACCTTTTAGGCTCGCGGAGGGCAAGCTTCATACCGGAAATGACCAGCAGGCGGGGCTACTCCGAACGCTCCTCAAAAGCCTCCCCAATGGGATTTTTGTACACACAGCTGTCAAAGAAACAAAGTCAAAGTAAGGACGGTCGAATCACCCTCAGAATGATACTGGATTTGCACAAGTTTTACACCATTAGAAAGCCCGCCTCAAGGGCTCTCTCTACCGTGAGTTTCGTTAAGCTCACAATTTTGTAGGCAAGGCCAGCCTCCTGGAAGTAGGGCTGCCCGAAACACCACTGTATTACATGCCTACGTCATCGCCAGTGAGAAAAAGCCGGCACAAAAAGGTCCGAAATAAATTCTGAGCTAAGGGTGAGAGTAACTCATGACCTAGAAATGCTAGAGTGACAAATCTTGTACCTGAGTCTGCCTTGGATATCCCTGCATCCGAAAATCAACCTTTTAGGCTCGCGGAGGGCAAGCTTCATACCGGAAATGACCAGCAGGCGGGGCTACTCCGAACGCTCCTCAAAAGCCTCCCCAATGGGATTTTTGTACACACAGCTGTCAAAGAAACAAAGTCAAAGTAAGGACGGTCGAATCACCCTCAGAATGATACTGGATTTGCACAAGTTTTACACCATTAGAAAGCCCGCCTCAAGGGCTCTCTCTACCGTGAGTTTCGTTAAGCTCACAATTTTGTAGGCAAGGCCAGCCTCCTGGAAGTAGGGCTGCCCGAAACACCACTGTATTACATGCCTACGTCATCGCCAGTGAGAAAAAGCCGGCACAAAAAGGTCCGAAATAAATTCTGAGCTAAGGGTGAGAGTAACTCATGACCTAGAAATGCTAGAGTGACAAATCTTGTACCTGAGTCTGCCTTGGATATCCCTGCATCCGAAAATCAACCTTTTAGGCTCGCGGAGGGCAAGCTTCATACCGGAAATGACCAGCAGGCGGGGCTACTCCGAACGCTCCTCAAAAGCCTCCCCAATGGGATTTTTGTACACACAGCTGTCAAAGAAACAAAGTCAAAGTAAGGACGGTCGAATCACCCTCAGAATGATACTGGATTTGCACAAGTTTTACACCATTAGAAAGCCCGCCTCAAGGGCTCTCTCTACCGTGAGTTTCGTTAAGCTCACAATTTTGTAGGCAAGGCCAGCCTCCTGGAAGTAGGGCTGCCCGAAACACCACTGTATTACATGCCTACGTCATCGCCAGTGAGAAAAAGCCGGCACAAAAAGGTCCGAAATAAATTCTGAGCTAAGGGTGAGAGTAACTCATGACCTAGAAATGCTAGAGTGACAAATCTTGTACCTGAGTCTGCCTTGGATATCCCTGCATCCGAAAATCAACCTTTTAGGCTCGCGGAGGGCAAGCTTCATACCGGAAATGACCAGCAGGCGGGGCTACTCCGAACGCTCCTCAAAAGCCTCCCCAATGGGATTTTTGTACACACAGCTGTCAAAGAAACAAAGTCAAAGTAAGGACGGTCGAATCACCCTCAGAATGATACTGGATTTGCACAAGTTTTACACCATTAGAAAGCCCGCCTCAAGGGCTCTCTCTACCGTGAGTTTCGTTAAGCTCACAATTTTGTAGGCAAGGCCAGCCTCCTGGAAGTAGGGCTGCCCGAAACACCACTGTATTACATGCCTACGTCATCGCCAGTGAGAAAAAGCCGGCACAAAAAGGTCCGAAATAAATTCTGAGCTAAGGGTGAGAGTAACTCATGACCTAGAAATGCTAGAGTGACAAATCTTGTACCTGAGTCTGCCTTGGATATCCCTGCATCCGAAAATCAACCTTTTAGGCTCGCGGAGGGCAAGCTTCATACCGGAAATGACCAGCAGGCGGGGCTACTCCGAACGCTCCTCAAAAGCCTCCCCAATGGGATTTTTGTACACACAGCTGTCAAAGAAACAAAGTCAAAGTAAGGACGGTCGAATCACCCTCAGAATGATACTGGATTTGCACAAGTTTTACACCATTAGAAAGCCCGCCTCAAGGGCTCTCTCTACCGTGAGTTTCGTTAAGCTCACAATTTTGTAGGCAAGGCCAGCCTCCTGGAAGTAGGGCTGCCCGAAACACCACTGTATTACATGCCTACGTCATCGCCAGTGAGAAAAAGCCGGCACAAAAAGGTCCGAAATAAATTCTGAGCTAAGGGTGAGAGTAACTCATGACCTAGAAATGCTAGAGTGACAAATCTTGTACCTGAGTCTGCCTTGGATATCCCTGCATCCGAAAATCAACCTTTTAGGCTCGCGGAGGGCAAGCTTCATACCGGAAATGACCAGCAGGCGGGGCTACTCCGAACGCTCCTCAAAAGCCTCCCCAATGGGATTTTTGTACACACAGCTGTCAAAGAAACAAAGTCAAAGTAAGGACGGTCGAATCACCCTCAGAATGATACTGGATTTGCACAAGTTTTACACCATTAGAAAGCCCGCCTCAAGGGCTCTCTCTACCGTGAGTTTCGTTAAGCTCACAATTTTGTAGGCAAGGCCAGCCTCCTGGAAGTAGGGCTGCCCGAAACACCACTGTATTACATGCCTACGTCATCGCCAGTGAGAAAAAGCCGGCACAAAAAGGTCCGAAATAAATTCTGAGCTAAGGGTGAGAGTAACTCATGACCTAGAAATGCTAGAGTGACAAATCTTGTACCTGAGTCTGCCTTGGATATCCCTGCATCCGAAAATCAACCTTTTAGGCTCGCGGAGGGCAAGCTTCATACCGGAAATGACCAGCAGGCGGGGCTACTCCGAACGCTCCTCAAAAGCCTCCCCAATGGGATTTTTGTACACACAGCTGTCAAAGAAACAAAGTCAAAGTAAGGACGGTCGAATCACCCTCAGAATGATACTGGATTTGCACAAGTTTTACACCATTAGAAAGCCCGCCTCAAGGGCTCTCTCTACCGTGAGTTTCGTTAAGCTCACAATTTTGTAGGCAAGGCCAGCCTCCTGGAAGTAGGGCTGCCCGAAACACCACTGTATTACATGCCTACGTCATCGCCAGTGAGAAAAAGCCGGCACAAAAAGGTCCGAAATAAATTCTGAGCTAAGGGTGAGAGTAACTCATGACCTAGAAATGCTAGAGTGACAAATCTTGTACCTGAGTCTGCCTTGGATATCCCTGCATCCGAAAATCAACCTTTTAGGCTCGCGGAGGGCAAGCTTCATACCGGAAATGACCAGCAGGCGGGGCTACTCCGAACGCTCCTCAAAAGCCTCCCCAATGGGATTTTTGTACACACAGCTGTCAAAGAAACAAAGTCAAAGTAAGGACGGTCGAATCACCCTCAGAATGATACTGGATTTGCACAAGTTTTACACCATTACGAAAGCCCGCCTCAAGGGCTCTCTCTACCGTGAGTTTCGTTAAGCTCACAATTTTGTAGGCAAGGCCAGCCTCCTGGAAGTAGGGCTGCCCGAAACACCACTGTATTACATGCCTACGTCATCGCCAGTGAGAAAAGCCGGCACAAAAAGGTCCGAAATAAATTCTGAGCTAAGGGTGAGAGTAACTCATGACCTAGAAATGCTAGAGTGACAAATCTTGTACCTGAGTCTGCCTTGGATATCCCTGCATCCGAAAATCAACCTTTTAGGCTCGCGGAGGGCAAGCTTCATACCGGAAATGACCAGCAGGCGGGGCTACTCCGAACGCTCCTCAAAAGCCTCCCCAATGGGATTTTTGTACACACAGCTGTCAAAGAAACAAAGTCAAAGTAAGGACGGTCGAATCACCCTCAGAATGATACTGGATTTGCACAAGTTTTACACCATTAGAAAGCCCGCCTCAAGGGCTCTCTCTACCGTGAGTTTCGTTAAGCTCACAATTTTGTAGGCAAGGCCAGCCTCCTGGAAGTAGGGCTGCCCGAAACACCACTGTATTACATGCCTACGTCATCGCCAGTGAGAAAAAGCCGGCACAAAAAGGTCCGAAATAAATTCTGAGCTAAGGGTGAGAGTAACTCATGACCTAGAAATGCTAGAGTGACAAATCTTGTACCTGAGTCTGCCTTGGATATCCCTGCATCCGAAAATCAACCTTTTAGGCTCGCGGAGGGCAAGCTTCATACCGGAAATGACCAGCAGGCGGGGCTACTCCGAACGCTCCTCAAAAGCCTCCCCAATGGGATTTTTGTACACACAGCTGTCAAAGAAACAAAGTCAAAGTAAGGACGGTCGAATCACCCTCAGAATGATACTGGATTTGCACAAGTTTTACACCATTAGAAAGCCCGCCTCAAGGGCTCTCTCTACCGTGAGTTTCGTTAAGCTCACAATTTTGTAGGCAAGGCCAGCCTCCTGGAAGTAGGGCTGCCCGAAACACCACTGTATTACATGCCTACGTCATCGCCAGTGAGAAAAAGCCGGCACAAAAAGGTCCGAAATAAATTCTGAGCTAAGGGTGAGAGTAACTCATGACCTAGAAATGCTAGAGTGACAAATCTTGTACCTGAGTCTGCCTTGGATATCCCTGCATCCGAAAATCAACCTTTTAGGCTCGCGGAGGGCAAGCTTCATACCGGAAATGACCAGCAGGCGGGGCTACTCCGAACGCTCCTCAAAAGCCTCCCCAATGGGATTTTTGTACACACAGCTGTCAAAGAAACAAAGTCAAAGTAAGGACGGTCGAATCACCCTCAGAATGATACTGGATTTGCACAAGTTTTACACCATTAGAAAGCCCGCCTCAAGGGCTCTCTCTACCGTGAGTTTCGTTAAGCTCACAATTTTGTAGGCAAGGCCAGCCTCCTGGAAGTAGGGCTGCCCGAAACACCACTGTATTACATGCCTACGTCATCGCCAGTGAGAAAAAGCCGGCACAAAAAGGTCCGAAATAAATTCTGAGCTAAGGGTGAGAGTAACTCATGACCTAGAAATGCTAGAGTGACAAATCTTGTACCTGAGTCTGCCTTGGATATCCCTGCATCCGAAAATCAACCTTTTAGGCTCGCGGAGGGCAAGCTTCATACCGGAAATGACCAGCAGGCGGGGCTACTCCGAACGCTCCTCAAAAGCCTCCCCAATGGGATTTTTGTACACACAGCTGTCAAAGAAACAAAGTCAAAGTAAGGACGGTCGAATCACCCTCAGAATGATACTGGATTTGCACAAGTTTTACACCATTAGAAAGCCCGCCTCAAGGGCTCTCTCTACCGTGAGTTTCGTTAAGCTCACAATTTTGTAGGCAAGGCCAGCCTCCTGGAAGTAGGGCTGCCCGAAACACCACTGTATTACATGCCTACGTCATCGCCAGTGAGAAAAAGCCGGCACAAAAAGGTCCGAAATAAATTCTGAGCTAAGGGTGAGAGTAACTCATGACCTAGAAATGCTAGAGTGACAAATCTTGTACCTGAGTCTGCCTTGGATATCCCTGCATCCGAAAATCAACCTTTTAGGCTCGCGGAGGGCAAGCTTCATACCGGAAATGACCAGCAGGCGGGGCTACTCCGAACGCTCCTCAAAAGCCTCCCCAATGGGATTTTTGTACACACAGCTGTCAAAGAAACAAAGTCAAAGTAAGGACGGTCGAATCACCCTC
>JAMKCF010000186.1:0-66252 GCA_023634235.1 Pisaster brevispinus
CTGTGTGGGGACATGGCCCAATCCAAAACCTGGGCAATTAGGAGCCTTCTAGCAAAAAGAGACGCCATCTTTCTTGCCCAAAAAACCTCAATAATCATGGAATAAATGGTTGCGGCCTTCAAATTCAAAACCAGCACCGTCGGGGGAGGGTGTCCCGCGAAAAGGTGATCGCCGAAAATCGCCATGTTACCGGGGGTCGAATTTTGGGAATATTTGACAGGTAGTACCCTGTCGCCATTTTGATTTTTGGGGTCGAAAACAAAAGTGCGATTTGACGGTGCAGCGTTCTAGACTAGACTTCCCTCAAGACCTTTTCTGTGTGGGGACATGGCCAAATCCCAAAACCTGGGCAATTAGGAGCTTTCTAGCAAAAAGTGACGCCATCTTTCTTGCCCAAAAAACCTCAATAATTCATGGAATAAAATGGTTGCGGCCTTCAAATTCAAACCAGCACCGTCGGGGGAGGTGTCCGCGAAAAGTGATCGCCGAAAATCGCCATGTTACCGGGGGTCGAATTTTGGGAATATTTGACAGGTAGTACCCTGTCGCCATTTTGATTTTTGGGGTCGAAAACAAAAGTGCGATTTGACGGTGCAGCGTTCTAGACTAGACTTCCCTCAAGACCTTTTCTGTGTGGGGACATGGCCAAATCCCAAAACCTGGGCAATTAGGAGCTTTCTAGCAAAAAGTGACGCCATCTTTCTTGCCCAAAAAACCTCAATAATTCATGGAATAAAATGGTTGCGGCCTTCAAATTCAAACCAGCACCGTCGGGGGAGGTGTCCGCGAAAAGTGATCGCCGAAAATCGCCATGTTACCGGGGGGTCGAATTTTGGGAATATTTGACAGGTAGTACCCTGTCGCCATTTTGATTTTTGGGGTCGAAAACAAAAGTGCGATTTGACGGTGCAGCGTTCTAGACTAGACTTCCCTCAAGACCTTTTCTGTGTGGGGACATGGCCAAATCCCAAAACCTGGGCAATTAGGAGCTTTCTAGCAAAAAGTGACGCCATCTTTCTTGCCCAAAAAACCTCAATAATTCATGGAATAAAATGGTTGCGGCCTTCAAATTCAACCAGCACCGTCGGGGGAGGTGTCCGCGAAAAGTGATCGCCGAAAATCGCCATGTTACCGGGGGTCGAATTTTGGGAATATTTGACAGGTAGTACCCTGTCGCCATTTTGATTTTTGGGGTCGAAAACAAAAGTGCGATTTGACGGTGCAGCGTTCTAGACTAGACTTCCCTCAAGACCTTTTCTGTGTGGGGACATGGCCAAATCCCAAAACCTGGGCAATTAGGAGCTTTCTAGCAAAAAGTGACGCCATCTTTCTTGCCCAAAAAACCTCAATAATTCATGGAATAAAATGGTTGCGGCCTTCAAATTCAAACCAGCACCGTCGGGGGAGGTGTCCGCGAAAAGTGATCGCCGAAAATCGCCATGTTACCGGGGGTCGAATTTTGGGAATATTTTGACAGGTAGTACCCTTGTCGCCATTTTGATTTTTGGGGTCGAAAACAAAAGTGCGATTTGACGGTGCAGCGTTCTAGACTAGACTTCCCTCAAGACCTTTTCTGTGTGGGGACATGGCCAAATCCCAAAACCTGGGCAATTAGGAGCTTTCTAGCAAAAAGTGACGCCATCTTTCTTGCCCAAAAAACCTCAATAATTCATGGAATAAAATGGTTGCGGCCTTCAAATTCAAACCAGCACCGTCGGGGGAGGTGTCCGCGAAAAGTGATCGCCGAAAATCGCCATGTTACCGGGGGTCGAATTTTGGGAATATTTGACAGGTAGTACCCTGTCGCCATTTTGATTTTTGGGGTCGAAAACAAAAGTGCGATTTGACGGTGCAGCGTTCTAGACTAGACTTCCCTCAAGACCTTTTCTGTGTGGGGACATGGCCAAATCCCAAAACCTGGGCAATTAGGAGCTTTCTAGCAAAAAGTGACGCCATCTTTCTTGCCCAAAAAACCTCAATAATTCATGGAATAAAATGGTTGCGGCCTTCAAATTCAAACCAGCACCGTCGGGGGAGGTGTCCGCGAAAAGTGATCGCCGAAAATCGCCATGTTACCGGGGGTCGAATTTTGGGAATATTTGACAGGTAGTACCCTGTCGCCATTTTGATTTTTGGTGGTCGAAAACAAAAGTGCGATTTGACGGTGCAGCGTTCTAGACTAGACTTCCCTCAAGACCTTTTCTGTGTGGGGACATGGCCAAATCCCAAAACCTGGGCAATTAGGAGCTTTCTAGCAAAAAGTGACGCCATCTTTCTTGCCCAAAAAAACCTCAATAATTCATGGAATAAAATGGTTGCGGCCTTCAAATTCAAACCAGCACCGTCGGGGGAGGTGTCCGCGAAAAGTGATCGCCGAAAATCGCCATGTTACCGGGGGTCGAATTTTGGGAATATTTGACAGGTAGTACCCTGTCGCCATTTTGATTTTTGGGGTCGAAAACAAAAGTGCGATTTGACGGTGCAGCGTTCTAGACTAGACTTCCCCTCAAGACCTTTTCTGTGTGGGGACATGGCCAAATCCCAAAACCTGGGCAATTAGGAGCTTTCTAGCAAAAAGTGACGCCATCTTTCTTGCCCAAAAAACCTCAATAATTCATGGAATAAAATGGTTGCGGCCTTCAAATTCAAACCAGCACCGTCGGGGGAGGTGTCCGCGAAAAGTGATCGCCGAAAATCGCCATGTTACCGGGGGTCGAATTTTGGGAATATTTGACAGGTAGTACCCTGTCGCCATTTTGATTTTTGGGGTCGAAAACAAAAGTGCGATTTGACGGTGCAGCGTTCTAGACTAGACTTCCCTCAAGACCTTTTCTGTGTGGGGACATGGCCAAATCCCAAAACCTGGGCAATTAGGAGCTTTCTAGCAAAAAGTGACGCCATCTTTCTTGCCCAAAAAACCTCAATAATTCATGGAATAAAATGGTTGCGGCCTTCAAATTCAAACCAGCACCGTCGGGGGAGGTGTCCGCGAAAAGTGATCGCCGAAAATCGCCATGTTACCGGGGGTCGAATTTTGGGAATATTTGACAGGTAGTACCCTGTCGCCATTTTGATTTTTGGGGTCGAAAACAAAAGTGCGATTTGACGGTGCAGCGTTCTAGACTAGACTTCCCTCAAGACCTTTTCTGTGTGGGGACATGGCCAAATCCCAAAACCTGGGCAATTAGGAGCTTTCTAGCAAAAAGTGACGCCATCTTTCTTGCCCAAAAAACCTCAATAATTCATGGAATAAAATGGTTGCGGCCTTCAAATTCAAACCAGCACCGTCGGGGGAGGTGTCCGCGAAAAGTGATCGCCGAAAATCGCCATGTTACCGGGGGTCGAATTTTGGGAATATTTGACAGGTAGTACCCTGTCGCCATTTTGATTTTTGGGGTCGAAAACAAAAGTGCGATTTGACGGTGCAGCGTTCTAGACTAGACTTCCCTCAAGACCTTTTCTGTGTGGGGACATGGCCAAATCCCAAAACCTGGGCAATTAGGAGCTTTCTAGCAAAAAGTGACGCCAATCTTTCTTGCCCAAAAAACCTCAATAATTCATGGAATAAAATGGTTGCGGCCTTCAAATTCAAACCAGCACCGTCGGGGGAGGGTGTCCGCGAAAAGTGATCGCCGAAAATCGCCATGTTACCGGGGGTCGAATTTTGGGAATATTTGACAGGTAGTACCCTGTCGCCATTTTGATTTTTTGGGGTCGAAAACAAAAGTGCGATTTGACGGTGCAGCGTTCTAGACTAGACTTCCCTCAAGACCTTTTCTGTGTGGGGACATGGCCAAATCCCAAAACCTGGGCAATTAGGAGCTTTCTAGCAAAAAGTGACGCCATCTTTCTTGCCCAAAAAACCTCAATAATTCATGGAATAAAATGGTTGCGGCCTTCAAATTCAAACCAGCACCGTCGGGGGAGGTGTCCGCGAAAAGTGATCGCCGAAAATCGCCATGTTACCGGGGGTCGAATTTTGGAATATTTGACAGGTAGTACCCTGTCGCCATTTTGATTTTTGGGGGTCGAAAACAAAAGTGCGATTTGACGGTGCAGCGTTCTAGACTAGACTTCCCTCAAGACCTTTTCTGTGTGGGGACATGGCCAAATCCCAAAACCTGGGCAATTAGGAGCTTTCTAGCAAAAAGTGACGCCATCTTTCTTGCCCAAAAAACCTCAATAATTCATGGAATAAAATGGTTGCGGCCTTCAAATTCAAACCAGCACCGTCGGGGGAGGTGTCCGCGAAAAGTGATCGCCGAAAATCGCCATGT
Organism: Pisaster brevispinus; assembly: GCA_023634235.1. Taxonomy (NCBI): domain Eukaryota; kingdom Metazoa; phylum Echinodermata; class Asteroidea; order Forcipulatida; family Asteriidae; genus Pisaster; species Pisaster brevispinus. Next base: position 4,278 of record JAMKCF010000186.1, read on the forward strand.
TACCGGGGGTCGAATTTTGGGAATATTTGACAGGTAGTACCCTGTCGCCATTTTGATTTTTGGGGTCGAAAACAAAAGTGCGATTTGACGGTGCAGCGTTCTAGACTAGACTTCCCTCAAGACCTTTTCTGTGTGGGGACATGGCCAAATCCCAAAACCTGGGCAATTAGGAGCTTTCTAGCAAAAAGTGACGCCATCTTTCTTGCCCAAAAAACCTCAATAATTCATGGAATAAAATGGTTGCGGCCTTCAAATTCAAACCAGCACCGTCGGGGGAGGTGTCCGCGAAAAGTGATCGCCGAAAATCGCCATGTTACCGGGGGTCGAATTTTGGGAATATTTGACAGGTAGTACCCTGTCGCCATTTTGATTTTTGGGGTCGAAAACAAAAGTGCGATTTGACGGTGCAGCGTTCTAGACTAGACTTCCCTCAAGACCTTTTCTGTGTGGGGGACATGGCCAAATCCCAAAACCTGGGCAATTAGGAGCTTTCTAGCAAAAAGTGACGCCATCTTTCTTGCCCAAAAAACCTCAATAATTCATGGAAATAAAATGGTTGCGGCCTTCAAATTCAAACCAGCACCGTCGGGGGAGGTGTCCGCGAAAAGTGATCGCCGAAAATCGCCATGTTACCGGGGGTCGAATTTTGGGAATATTTGACAGGTAGTACCCTGTCGCCATTTTGATTTTTGGGGTCGAAAACAAAAGTGCGATTTGACGGTGCAGCGTTCTAGACTAGACTTCCCTCAAGACCTTTTCTGTGTGGGGACATGGCCAAATCCCAAAACCTGGGCAATTAGGAGCTTTCTAGCAAAAAGTGACGCCATCTTTCTTGCCCAAAAAACCTCAATAATTCATGGAATAAAATGGTTGCGGCCTTCAAATTCAAACCAGCACCGTCGGGGGAGGTGTCCGCGAAAAGTGATCGCCGAAAATCGCCATGTTACCGGGGGTCGAATTTTGGGAATATTTGACAGGTAGTACCCTGTCGCCATTTTGATTTTTGGGGTCGAAAACAAAAGTGCGATTTGACGGTGCAGCGTTCTAGACTAGACTTCCCTCAAGACCTTTTCTGTGTGGGGACATGGCCAAATCCCAAAACCTGGGCAATTAGGAGCTTTCTAGCAAAAAGTGACGCCATCTTTCTTGCCCAAAAAACCTCAATAATTCATGGAATAAAATGGTTGCGGCCTTCAAATTCAAACCAGCACCGTCGGGGGAGGTGTCCGCGAAAAGTGATCGCCGAAAATCGCCATGTTACCGGGGGTCGAATTTTGGGAATATTTGACAGGTAGTACCCTGTCGCCATTTTGATTTTTGGGGTCGAAAACAAAAGTGCGATTTGACGGTGCAGCGTTCTAGACTAGACTTCCCTCAAGACCTTTTCTGTGTGGGGACATGGCCAAATCCCAAAACCTGGGCAATTAGGAGCTTTCTAGCAAAAAGTGACGCCATCTTTCTTGCCCAAAAAACCTCAATAATTCATGGAATAAAATGGTTGCGGCCTTCAAATTCAAACCAGCACCGTCGGGGGAGGTGTCCGCGAAAAGTGATCGCCGAAAATCGCCATGTTACGGGGGTCGAATTTTGGGAATATTTGACAGGTAGTACCCTGTCGCCATTTTGATTTTTGGGGTCGAAAACAAAAGTGCGATTTGACGGTGCAGCGTTCTAGACTAGACTTCCCTCAAGACCTTTTCTGTGTGGGGACATGGCCAAATCCCAAAACCTGGGCAATTAGGAGCTTTCTAGCAAAAAGTGACGCCATCTTTCTTGCCCAAAAAACCTCAATAATTCATGGAATAAAATGGTTGCGGCCTTCAAATTCAAACCAGCACCGTCGGGGAGGTGTCCGCGAAAAGTGATCGCCGAAAATCGCCATGTTACCGGGGTCGAATTTTGGGAATATTTGACAGGTAGTACCCTGTCGCCATTTTGATTTTTGGGGGTCGAAAACAAAAGTGCGATTTGACGGTGCAGCGTTCTAGACTAGACTTCCCTCAAGACCTTTTCTGTGTGGGGACATGGCCAAATCCCAAAACCTGGGCAATTAGGAGCTTTCTAGCAAAAAGTGACGCCATCTTTCTTGCCCAAAAAACCTCAATAATTCATGGAATAAAATGGTTGCGGCCTTCAAATTCAAACCAGCACCGTCGGGGGAGGTGTCCGCGAAAAGTGATCGCCGAAAATCGCCATGTTACCGGGGGTCGAATTTTGGGAATATTTGACAGGTAGTACCCTGTCGCCATTTTGATTTTTGGGGTTGAAAACAAAAGTGCGATTTGACGGTGCAGCGTTCTAGACTAGACTTCCCTCAAGACCTTTTCTGTGTGGGGACATGGCCAAATCCCAAAACCTGGGCAATTAGGAGCTTTCTAGCAAAAAGTGACGCCATCTTTCTTGCCCAAAAAACCTCAATAATTCATGGAATAAAATGGTTGCGGCCTTCAAATTCAAACCAGCACCGTCGGGGGAGGTGTCCGCGAAAAGTGATCGCCGAAAATCGCCATGTTACCGGGGGTCGAATTTTGGGAATATTTGACAGGTAGTACCCTGTCGCCATTTTGATTTTTGGGGTCGAAAACAAAAGTGCGATTTGACGGTGCAGCGTTCTAGACTAGACTTCCCTCAAGACCTTTTCTGTGTGGGGACATGGCCAAATCCCAAAACCTGGGCAATTAGGAGCTTTCTAGCAAAAAGTGACGCCATCTTTCTTGCCCAAAAAACCTCAATAATTCATGGAATAAAATGGTTGCGGCCTTCAAATTCAAACCAGCACCGTCGGGGGAGGTGTCCGCGAAAAGTGATCGCCGAAAATCGCCATGTTACCGGGGGTCGAATTTTGGGAATATTTGACAGGTAGTACCCTGTCGCCATTTTGATTTTTGGGGTCGAAAACAAAAGTGCGATTTGACGGTGCAGCGTTCTAGACTAGACTTCCCTCAAGACCTTTTCTGTGTGGGGACATGGCCAAATCCCAAAACCTGGGCAATTAGGAGCTTTCTAGCAAAAAGTGACGCCATCTTTCTTGCCCAAAAAACCTCAATAATTCATGGAATAAAATGGTTGCGGCCTTCAAATTCAAACCAGCACCGTCGGGGGAGGTGTCCGCGAAAAGTGATCGCCGAAAATCGCCATGTTACCGGGGGTCGAATTTTGGGAATATTTGACAGGTAGTACCCTGTCGCCATTTTGATTTTTGGGGTCGAAAACAAAAGTGCGATTTGACGGTGCAGCGTTCTAGACTAGACTTCCCTCAAGACCTTTTCTGTGTGGGGACATGGCCAAATCACAAAACCTGGGCAATTAGGAGCTTTCTAGCAAAAAGTGACGCCATCTTTCTTGCCAAAAAAACCTCAATAATTCATGGAATAAAATGGTTGCGGCCTTCAAATTCAAACCAGCACCGTCGGGGGAGGTGTCCGCGAAAAGTGATCGCCGAAAATCGCCATGTTACCGGGGGTCGAATTTTGGGAATATTTGACAGGTAGTACCCTGTCGCCATTTTGATTTTTGGGGTCGAAAACAAAAGTGCGATTTGACGGTGCAGCGTTCTAGACTAGACTTCCCTCAAGACCTTTTCTGTGTGGGGACATGGCCAAATCCCAAAACCTGGGCAATTAGGAGCTTTCTAGCAAAAAGTGACGCCATCTTTCTTGCCCAAAAAACCTCAATAATTCATGGAATAAAATGGTTGCGGCCTTCAAATTCAAACCAGCACCGTCGGGGGAGGTGTCCGCGAAAAGTGATCGCCGAAAATCGCCATGTTACCGGGGGTCGAATTTTGGGAATATTTGACAGGTAGTACCCTGTCGCCATTTTGATTTTTGGGGTCGAAAACAAAAGTGCGATTTGACGGTGCAGCGTTCTAGACTAGACTTCCCTCAAGACCTTTTCTGTGTGGGGACATGGCCAAATCCCAAAACCTGGGCAATTAGGAGCTTTCTAGCAAAAAGTGACGCCATCTTTCTTGCCCAAAAAACCTCAATAATTCATGGAATAAAATGGTTGCGGCCTTCAAATTCAAACCAGCACCGTCGGGGGAGGTGTCCGCGAAAAGTGATCGCCGAAAATCGCCATGTTACCGGGGGTCGAATTTTGGGAATATTTGACAGGTAGTACCCTGTCGCCATTTTGATTTTTGGGGTCGAAAACAAAAGTGCGATTTGACGGTGCAGCGTTCTAGACTAGACTTCCCTCAAGACCTTTTCTGTGTGGGGACATGGCCAAATCACAAAACCTGGGCAATTAGGAGCTTTCTAGCAAAAAGTGACGCCATCTTTCTTGCCAAAAAAACCTCAATAATTCATGGAATAAAATGGTTGCGGCCTTCAAATTCAAACCAGCACCGTCGGGGGAGGTGTCCGCGAAAAGTGATCGCCGAAAATCGCCATAATACCGGGGGTCGAATTTTGGGAATATTTGACAGGTAGTAAGTGCGATTTGACGGTGCAGCGTTCTAGACTAGACTTCCCTCAAGACCTTTTCTGTGTGGGGACATGGCCAAATCCCAAAACCTGGGCAATTAGGAGCTTTCTAGCAAAAAGTGACGCCATCTTTCTTGCCCAAAAAACCTCAATAATTCATGGAATAAAATGGTTGCGGCCTTCAAATTCAAACCAGCACCGTCGGGGGAGGTGTCCGCGAAAAGTGATCGCCGAAAATCGCCATGTTACCGGGGGTCGAATTTTGGGAATATTTGACAGGTAGTACCCTGTCGCCATTTTGATTTTTGGGGTCGAAAACAAAAGTGCGATTTGACGGTGCAGCGTTCTAGACTAGACTTCCCTCAAGACCTTTTCTGTGTGGGGACATGGCCAAATCCCAAAACCTGGGCAATTAGGAGCTTTCTAGCAAAAAGTGACGCCATCTTTCTTGCCCAAAAAACCTCAATAATTCATGGAATAAAATGGTTGCGGCCTTCAAATTCAAACCAGCACCGTCGGGGGAGGTGTCCGCGAAAAGTGATCGCCGAAAATCGCCATGTTACCGGGGGTCGAATTTTGGGAATATTTGACAGGTAGTACCCTGTCGCCATTTTGATTTTTGGGGTCGAAAACAAAAGTGCGATTTGACGGTGCAGCGTTCTAGACTAGACTTCCCTCAAGACCTTTTCTGTGTGGGGACATGGCCAAATCCCAAAACCTGGGCAATTAGGAGCTTTCTAGCAAAAAGTGACGCCATCTTTCTTGCCCAAAAAACCTCAATAATTCATGGAATAAAATGGTTGCGGCCTTCAAATTCAAACCAGCACCGTCGGGGGAGGTGTCCGCGAAAAGTGATCGCCGAAAATCGCCATGTTACCGGGGGTCGAATTTTGGGAATATTTGACAGGTAGTACCCTGTCGCCATTTTGATTTTTGGGGTCGAAAACAAAAGTGCGATTTGACGGTGCAGCGTTCTAGACTAGACTTCCCTCAAGACCTTTTCTGTGTGGGGACATGGCCAAATCACAAAACCTGGGCAATTAGGAGCTTTCTAGCAAAAAGTGACGCCATCTTTCTTGCCAAAAAAACCTCAATAATTCATGGAATAAAATGGTTGCGGCCTTCAAATTCAAACCAGCACCGTCGGGGGAGGTGTCCGCGAAAAGTGATCGCCGAAAATCGCCATGTTACCGGGGGTCGAATTTTGGGAATATTTGACAGGTAGTACCCTGTCGCCATTTTGATTTTTGGGGTCGAAAACAAAAGTGCGATTTGACGGTGCAGCGTTCTAGACTAGACTTCCCTCAAGACCTTTTCTGTGTGGGGACATGGCCAAATCCTAAAACCTGGGCAATTAGGAGCTTTCTAGCAAAAAGTGACGCCATCTTTCTTGCCCAAAAAACCTCAATAATTCATGGAATAAAATGGTTGCGGCCTTCAAATTCAAACCAGCACCGTCGGGGGAGGTGTCCGCGAAAAGTGATCGCCGAAAATCGCCATGTTACCGGGGGTCGAATTTTGGGAATATTTGACAGGTAGTACCCTGTCGCCATTTTGATTTTTGGGGTCGAAAACAAAAGTGCGATTTGACGGTGCAGCGTTCTAGACTAGACTTCCCTCAAGACCTTTTCTGTGTGGGGACATGGCCAAATCCCAAAACCTGGGCAATTAGGAGCTTTCTAGCAAAAAGTGACGCCATCTTTCTTGCCCAAAAAACCTCAATAATTCATGGAATAAAATGGTTGCGGCCTTCAAATTCAAACCAGCACCGTCGGGGGAGGTGTCCGCGAAAAGTGATCGCCGAAAATCGCCATGTTACCGGGGGTCGAATTTTGGGAATATTTGACAGGTAGTACCCTGTCGCCATTTTGATTTTTGGGGTCGAAAACAAAAGTGCGATTTGACGGTGCAGCGTTCTAGACTAGACTTCCCTCAAGACCTTTTCTGTGTGGGGACATGGCCAAATCCCAAAACCTGGGCAATTAGGAGCTTTCTAGCAAAAAGTGACGCCATCTTTCTTGCCCAAAAAACCTCAATAATTCATGGAATAAAATGGTTGCGGCCTTCAAATTCAAACCAGCACCGTCGGGGGAGGTGTCCGCGAAAAGTGATCGCCGAAAATCGCCATGTTACCGGGGGTCGAATTTTGGGAATATTTGACAGGTAGTACCCTGTCGCCATTTTGATTTTTGGGGTCGAAAACAAAAGTGCGATTTGACGGTGCAGCGTTCTAGACTAGACTTCCCTCAAGACCTTTTCTGTGTGGGGACATGGCCAAATCCCAAAACCTGGGCAATTAGGAGCTTTCTAGCAAAAAGTGACGCCATCTTTCTTGCCCAAAAAACCTCAATAATTCATGGAATAAAATGGTTGCGGCCTTCAAATTCAAACCAGCACCGTCGGGGGAGGTGTCCGCGAAAAGTGATCGCCGAAAATCGCCATGTTACCGGGGGTCGAATTTTGGGAATATTTGACAGGTAGTACCCTGTCGCCATTTTGATTTTTGGGGTCGAAAACAAAAGTGCGATTTGACGGTGCAGCGTTCTAGACTAGACTTCCCTCAAGACCTTTTCTGTGTGGGGACATGGCCAAATCCCAAAACCTGGGCAATTAGGAGCTTTCTAGCAAAAAGTGACGCCATCTTTCTTGCCCAAAAAACCTCAATAATTCATGGAATAAAATGGTTGCGGCCTTCAAATTCAAACCAGCACCGTCGGGGGAGGTGTCCGCGAAAAGTGATCGCCGAAAATCGCCATGTTACCGGGGGTCGAATTTTGGGAATATTTGACAGGTAGTACCCTGTCGCCATTTTGATTTTTGGGGTCGAAAACAAAAGTGCGATTTGACGGTGCAGCGTTCTAGACTAGACTTCCCTCAAGACCTTTTCTGTGTGGGGACATGGCCAAATCCCAAAACCTGGGCAATTAGGAGCTTTCTAGCAAAAAGTGACGCCATCTTTCTTGCCCAAAAAACCTCAATAATTCATGGAATAAAATGGTTGCGGCCTTCAAATTCAAACCAGCACCGTCGGGGGAGGTGTCCGCGAAAAGTGATCGCCGAAAATCGCCATGTTACCGGGGGTCGAATTTTGGGAATATTTGACAGGTAGTACCCTGTCGCCATTTTGATTTTTGGGGTCGAAAACAAAAGTGCGATTTGACGGTGCAGCGTTCTAGACTAGACTTCCCTCAAGACCTTTTCTGTGTGGGGACATGGCCAAATCCCAAAACCTGGGCAATTAGGAGCTTTCTAGCAAAAAGTGACGCCATCTTTCTTGCCCAAAAAACCTCAATAATTCATGGAATAAAATGGTTGCGGCCTTCAAATTCAAACCAGCACCGTCGGGGGAGGTGTCCGCGAAAAGTGATCGCCGAAAATCGCCATGTTACCGGGGGTCGAATTTTGGGAATATTTGACAGGTAGTACCCTGTCGCCATTTTGATTTTTGGGGTCGAAAACAAAAGTGCGATTTGACGGTGCAGCGTTCTAGACTAGACTTCCCTCAAGACCTTTTCTGTGTGGGGACATGGCCAAATCACAAAACCTGGGCAATTAGGAGCTTTCTAGCAAAAAGTGACGCCATCTTTCTTGCCAAAAAAACCTCAATAATTCATGGAATAAAATGGTTGCGGCCTTCAAATTCAAACCAGCACCGTCGGGGGAGGTGTCCGCGAAAAGTGATCGCCGAAAATCGCCATGTTACCGGGGGTCGAATTTTGGGAATATTTGACAGGTAGTACCCTGTCGCCATTTTGATTTTTGGGGTCGAAAACAAAAGTGCGATTTGACGGTGCAGCGTTCTAGACTAGACTTCCCTCAAGACCTTTTCTGTGTGGGGACATGGCCAAATCCCAAAACCTGGGCAATTAGGAGCTTTCTAGCAAAAAGTGACGCCATCTTTCTTGCCCAAAAAACCTCAATAATTCATGGAATAAAATGGTTGCGGCCTTCAAATTCAAACCAGCACCGTCGGGGGAGGTGTCCGCGAAAAGTGATCGCCGAAAATCGCCATGTTACCGGGGGTCGAATTTTGGGAATATTTGACAGGTAGTACCCTGTCGCCATTTTGATTTTTGGGGTCGAAAACAAAAGTGCGATTTGACGGTGCAGCGTTCTAGACTAGACTTCCCTCAAGACCTTTTCTGTGTGGGGACATGGCCAAATCCCAAAACCTGGGCAATTAGGAGCTTTCTAGCAAAAAGTGACGCCATCTTTCTTGCCCAAAAAACCTCAATAATTCATGGAATAAAATGGTTGCGGCCTTCAAATTCAAACCAGCACCGTCGGGGGAGGTGTCCGCGAAAAGTGATCGCCGAAAATCGCCATGTTACCGGGGGTCGAATTTTGGGAATATTTGACAGGTAGTACCCTGTCGCCATTTTGATTTTTGGGGTCGAAAACAAAAGTGCGATTTGACGGTGCAGCGTTCTAGACTAGACTTCCCTCAAGACCTTTTCTGTGTGGGGACATGGCCAAATCCCAAAACCTGGGCAATTAGGAGCTTTCTAGCAAAAAGTGACGCCATCTTTCTTGCCCAAAAAACCTCAATAATTCATGGAATAAAATGGTTGCGGCCTTCAAATTCAAACCAGCACCGTCGGGGGAGGTGTCCGCGAAAAGTGATCGCCGAAAATCGCCATGTTACCGGAGGTCGAATTTTGGGAATATTTGACAGGTAGTACCCTGTCGCCATTTTGATTTTTGGGGTCGAAAACAAAAGTGCGATTTGACGGTGCAGCGTTCTAGACTAGACTTCCCTCAAGACCTTTTCTGTGTGGGGACATGGCCAAATCCCAAAACCTGGGCAATTAGGAGCTTTCTAGCAAAAAGTGACGCCATCTTTCTTGCCCAAAAAACCTCAATAATTCATGGAATAAAATGGTTGCGGCCTTCAAATTCAAACCAGCACCGTCGGGGGAGGTGTCCGCGAAAAGTGATCGCCGAAAATCGCCATGTTACCGGGGGTCGAATTTTGGGAATATTTGACAGGTAGTACCCTGTCGCCATTTTGATTTTTGGGGTCGAAAACAAAAGTGCGATTTGACGGTGCAGCGTTCTAGACTAGACTTCCCTCAAGACCTTTTCTGTGTGGGGACATGGCCAAATCCCAAAACCTGGGCAATTAGGAGCTTTCTAGCAAAAAGTGACGCCATCTTTCTTGCCCAAAAAACCTCAATAATTCATGGAATAAAATGGTTGCGGCCTTCAAATTCAAACCAGCACCGTCGGGGGAGGTGTCCGCGAAAAGTGATCGCCGAAAATCGCCATGTTACCGGGGGTCGAATTTTGGGAATATTTGACAGGTAGTACCCTGTCGCCATTTTGATTTTTGGGGTCGAAAACAAAAGTGCGATTTGACGGTGCAGCGTTCTAGACTAGACTTCCCTCAAGACCTTTTCTGTGTGGGGACATGGCCAAATCCCAAAACCTGGGCAATTAGGAGCTTTCTAGCAAAAAGTGACGCCATCTTTCTTGCCATCTTTTTTGGGGCAAGAAAGATGGCGTCACTTTTTGCTAGAAAGCTCCTAATTGCCCAGGTTTTGGGATTTGGCCATGTCCCCACACAGAAAAGGTCTTGAGGGAAGTCTAGTCTAGAACGCTGCACCGTCAAATCGCACTTTTGTTTTCGACCCCAAAAATCAAAATGGCGACAGGGTACTACCTGTCAAATATTCCCAAAATTCGACCCCCGGTAACATGGCGATTTTCGGCGATCACTTTTCGCGGACACCTCCCCCGACGGTGCTGGTTTGAATTTGAAGGCCGCAACCATTTTATTCCATGAATTATTGAGGTTTTTTGGGCAAGAAAGATGGCGTCACTTTTTGCTAGAAAGCTCCTAATTGCCCAGGTTTTGGGATTTGGCCATGTCCCCACACAGAAAAGGTCTTGAGGGAAGTCTAGTCTAGAACGCTGCACCGTCAAATCGCACTTTTGTTTTCGACCCCAAAAATCAAAATGGCGACAGGGTACTACCTGTCAAATATTCCCAAAATTCGACCCCCGGTAACATGGCGATTTTCGGCGATCACTTTTCGCGGACACCTCCCCCGACGGTGCTGGTTTGAATTTGAAGGCCGCAACCATTTTATTCCATGAATTATTGAGGTTTTTTGGGCAAGAAAGATGGCGTCACTTTTTGCTAGAAAGCTCCTAATTGCCCAGGTTTTGTGATTTGGCCATGTCCCCACACAGAAAAGGTCTTGAGGGAAGTATAGTCTAGAACGCTGCACCGTCAAATCGCACTTTTGTTTTCGACCCCAAAAATCAAAATGGCGACAGGGTACTACCTGTCAAATATTCCCAAAATTCGACCCCCGGTAACATGGCGATTTTCGGCGATCACTTTTCGCGGACACCTCCCCCGACGGTGCTGGTTTGAATTTGAAGGCCGCAACCATTTTATTCCATGAATTATTGAGGTTTTTTGGGCAAGAAAGATGGCGTCACTTTTTGCTAGAAAGCTCCTAATTGCCCAGGTTTTGGGATTTGGCCATGTCCCCACACAGAAAAGGTCTTGAGGGAAGTCTAGTCTAGAACGCTGCACCGTCAAATCGCACTTTTGTTTTCGACCCCAAAAATCAAAATGGCGACAGGGTACTACCTGTCAAATATTCCCAAAATTCGACCCCCGGTAACATGGCGATTTTCGGCGATCACTTTTCGCGGACACCTCCCCCGACGGTGCTGGTTTGAATTTGAAGGCCGCAACCATTTTATTCCATGAATTATTGAGGTTTTTTGGGCAAGAAAGATGGCGTCACTTTTTGCTAGAAAGCTCCTAATTGCCCAGGTTTTGGGATTTGGCCATGTCCCCACACAGAAAAGGTCTTGAGGGAAGTCTAGTCTAGAACGCTGCACCGTCAAATCGCACTTTTGTTTTCGACCCCAAAAATCAAAATGGCGACAGGGTACTACCTGTCAAATATTCCCAAAATTCGACCCCCGGTAACATGGCGATTTTCGGCGATCACTTTTCGCGGACACCTCCCCCGACGGTGCTGGTTTGAATTTGAAGGCTGCAACCATTTTATTCCATGAATTATTGAGGTTTTTTGGGCAAGAAAGATGGCGTCACTTTTTGCTAGAAAGCTCCTAATTGCCCAGGTTTTGGGATTTGGCCATGTCCCCACACAGAAAAGGTCTTGAGGGAAGTCTAGTCTAGAACGCTGCACCGTCAAATCGCACTTTTGTTTTCGACCCCAAAAATCAAAATGGCGACATTTGACCTGTCAAATATTCCCAAAATTCGACATGGCCAAATCCCAAAACCTGGGCAATTAGGAGCTTTCTAGCAAAAAGTGACGCCATCTTTCTTGCCCAAAAAACCTCAATAATTCATGGAATAAAATGGTTGCGGCCTTCAAATTCAAACCAGCACCGTCGGGGGAGGTGTCCGCGAAAAGTGATCGCCGAAAATCGCCATGTTACCGGGGGTCGAATTTTGGGAATATTTGACAGGTAGTACCCTGTCGCCATTTTGATTTTTGGGGTCGAAAACAAAAGTGCGATTTGACGGTGCAGCGTTCTAGACTAGACTTCCCTCAAGACCTTTTCTGTGTGGGGACATGGCCAAATCCCAAAACCTGGGCAATTAGGAGCTTTCTAGCAAAAAGTGACGCCATCTTTCTTGCCCAAAAAACCTCAATAATTCATGGAATAAAATGGTTGCGGCCTTCAAATTCAAACCAGCACCGTCGGGGGAGGTGTCCGCGAAAAGTGATCGCCGAAAATCGCCATGTTACCGGGGGTCGAATTTTGGGAATATTTGACAGGTAGTACCCTGTCGCCATTTTGATTTTTGGGGTCGAAAACAAAAGTGCGATTTGACGGTGCAGCGTTCTAGACTAGACTTCCCTCAAGACCTTTTCTGTGTGGGGACATGGCCAAATCCCAAAACCTGGGCAATTAGGAGCTTTCTAGCAAAAAGTGACGCCATCTTTCTTGCCCAAAAAACCTCAATAATTCATGGAATAAAATGGTTGCGGCCTTCAAATTCAAACCAGCACCGTCGGGGGAGGTGTCCGCGAAAAGTGATCGCCGAAAATCGCCATGTTACCGGGGGTCGAATTTTGGGAATATTTGACAGGTAGTACCCTGTCGCCATTTTGATTTTTGGGGTCGAAAACAAAAGTGCGATTTGACGGTGCAGCGTTCTAGACTAGACTTCCCTCAAGACCTTTTCTGTGTGGGGACATGGCCAAATCCCAAAACCTGGGCAATTAGGAGCTTTCTAGCAAAAAGTGACGCCATCTTTCTTGCCCAAAAAACCTCAATAATTCATGGAATAAAATGGTTGCGGCCTTCAAATTCAAACCAGCACCGTCGGGGGAGGTGTCCGCGAAAAGTGATCGCCGAAAATCGCCATGTTACCGGGGGTCGAATTTTGGGAATATTTGACAGGTAGTACCCTGTCGCCATTTTGATTTTTGGGGTCGAAAACAAAAGTGCGATTTGACGGTGCAGCGTTCTAGACTAGACTTCCCTCAAGACCTTTTCTGTGTGGGGACATGGCCAAATCCCAAAACCTGGGCAATTAGGAGCTTTCTAGCAAAAAGTGACGCCATCTTTCTTGCCCAAAAAACCTCAATAATTCATGGAATAAAATGGTTGCGGCCTTCAAATTCAAACCAGCACCGTCGGGGGAGGTGTCCGCGAAAAGTGATCGCCGAAAATCGCCATGTTACCGGAGGTCGAATTTTGGGAATATTTGACAGGTAGTACCCTGTCGCCATTTTGATTTTTGGGGTCGAAAACAAAAGTGCGATTTGACGGTGCAGCGTTCTAGACTAGACTTCCCTCAAGACCTTTTCTGTGTGGGGACATGGCCAAATCCCAAAACCTGGGCAATTAGGAGCTTTCTAGCAAAAAGTGACGCCATCTTTCTTGCCCAAAAAACCTCAATAATTCATGGAATAAAATGGTTGCGGCCTTCAAATTCAAACCAGCACCGTCGGGGGAGGTGTCCGCGAAAAGTGATCGCCGAAAATCGCCATGTTACCGGGGGTCGAATTTTGGGAATATTTGACAGGTAGTACCCTGTCGCCATTTTGATTTTTGGGGTCGAAAACAAAAGTGCGATTTGACGGTGCAGCGTTCTAGACTAGACTTCCCTCAAGACCTTTTCTGTGTGGGGACATGGCCAAATCCCAAAACCTGGGCAATTAGGAGCTTTCTAGCAAAAAGTGACGCCATCTTTCTTGCCCAAAAAACCTCAATAATTCATGGAATAAAATGGTTGCGGCCTTCAAATTCAAACCAGCACCGTCGGGGGAGGTGTCCGCGAAAAGTGATCGCCGAAAATCGCCATGTTACCGGGGGTCGAATTTTGGGAATATTTGACAGGTAGTACCCTGTCGCCATTTTGATTTTTGGGGTCGAAAACAAAAGTGCGATTTGACGGTGCAGCGTTCTAGACTAGACTTCCCTCAAGACCTTTTCTGTGTGGGGACATGGCCAAATCCCAAAACCTGGGCAATTAGGAGCTTTCTAGCAAAAAGTGACGCCATCTTTCTTGCCCAAAAAACCTCAATAATTCATGGAATAAAATGGTTGCGGCCTTCAAATTCAAACCAGCACCGTCGGGGGAGGTGTCCGCGAAAAGTGATCGCCGAAAATCGCCATGTTACCGGGGGTCGAATTTTGGGAATATTTGACAGGTAGTACCCTGTCGCCATTTTGATTTTTGGGGTCGAAAACAAAAGTGCGATTTGACGGTGCAGCGTTCTAGACTAGACTTCCCTCAAGACCTTTTCTGTGTGGGGACATGGCCAAATCCCAAAACCTGGGCAATTAGGAGCTTTCTAGCAAAAAGTGACGCCATCTTTCTTGCCCAAAAAACCTCAATAATTCATGGAATAAAATGGTTGCGGCCTTCAAATTCAAACCAGCACCGTCGGGGGAGGTGTCCGCGAAAAGTGATCGCCGAAAATCGCCATGTTACCGGGGGTCGAATTTTGGGAATATTTGACAGGTAGTACCCTGTCGCCATTTTGATTTTTGGGGTCGAAAACAAAAGTGCGATTTGACGGTGCAGCGTTCTAGACTAGACTTCCCTCAAGACCTTTTCTGTGTGGGGACATGGCCAAATCCCAAAACCTGGGCAATTAGGAGCTTTCTAGCAAAAAGTGACGCCATCTTTCTTGCCCAAAAAACCTCAATAATTCATGGAATAAAATGGTTGCGGCCTTCAAATTCAAACCAGCACCGTCGGGGGAGGTGTCCGCGAAAAGTGATCGCCGAAAATCGCCATGTTACCGGGGGTCGAATTTTGGGAATATTTGACAGGTAGTACCCTGTCGCCATTTTGATTTTTGGGGTCGAAAACAAAAGTGCGATTTGACGGTGCAGCGTTCTAGACTAGACTTCCCTCAAGACCTTTTCTGTGTGGGGACATGGCCAAATCCCAAAACCTGGGCAATTAGGACCTTTCTAGCAAAAAGTGACGCCATCTTTCTTGCCCAAAAAACCTCAATAATTCATGGAATAAAATGGTTGCGGCCTTCAAATTCAAACCAGCACCGTCGGGGGAGGTGTCCGCGAAAAGTGATCGCCGAAAATCGCCATGTTACCGGGGGTCGAATTTTGGGAATATTTGACAGGTAGTACCCTGTCGCCATTTTGATTTTTGGGGTCGAAAACAAAAGTGCGATTTGACGGTGCAGCGTTCTAGACTAGACTTCCCTCAAGACCTTTTCTGTGTGGGGACATGGCCAAATCACAAAACCTGGGCAATTAGGAGCTTTCTAGCAAAAAGTGACGCCATCTTTCTTGCCCAAAAAACCTCAATAATTCATGGAATAAAATGGTTGCGGCCTTCAAATTCAAACCAGCACCGTCGGGGGAGGTGTCCGCGAAAAGTGATCGCCGAAAATCGCCATGTTACCGGGGGTCGAATTTTGGGAATATTTGACAGGTAGTACCCTGTCGCCATTTTGATTTTTGGGGTCGAAAACAAAAGTGCGATTTGACGGTGCAGCGTTCTAGACTAGACTTCCCTCAAGACCTTTTCTGTGTGGGGACATGGCCAAATCACAAAACCTGGGCAATTAGGAGCTTTCTAGCAAAAAGTGACGCCATCTTTGTTGGCCAAAAAACCTCAATAATTCATGGAATAAAATGGTTGCGGTCTTCAAATTCGAACCAGCACCATCGGGGGAGGTGTCCGCGAAAAGTGATCGCCGAAAATCGCCATGTTACCGGGGGTCGAATTTTGGGAATATTTGACAGGTAGTACCCTGTCGCCATTTTGATTTTTGGGGTCGAAAACAAAAGTGCGATTTGACGGTGCAGCGTTCTAGACTAGACTTCCCTCAAGACCTTTTCTGTGTGGGGACATGGCCAAATCCCAAAACCTGGGCAATTAGGAGCTTTCTAGCAAAAAGTGACGCCATCTTTCTTGCCCAAAAAACCTCAATAATTCATGGAATAAAATGGTTGCGGCCTTCAAATTCAAACCAGCACCGTCGGGGGAGGTGTCCGCGAAAAGTGATCGCCGAAAATCGCCATGTTACCGGGGGTCGAATTTTGGGAATATTTGACAGGTAGTACCCTGTCGCCATTTTGATTTTTGGGGTCGAAAACAAAAGTGCGATTTGACGGTGCAGCGTTCTAGACTAGACTTCCCTCAAGACCTTTTCTGTGTGGGGACATGGCCAAATCACAAAACCTGGGCAATTAGGAGCTTTCTAGCAAAAAGTGACGCCATCTTTGTTGGCCAAAAAACCTCAATAATTCATGGAATAAAATCGTTGCGGTCTTCAAATTCGAACCAGCACCATCGGGGGAGGTGTCCGCGAAAAGTGATCGCCGAAAATCGCCATGTTACCGGGGGTCGAATTTTGGGAATATTTGACAGGTAGTACCCTGTCGCCATTTTGATTTTTGGGGTCGAAAACAAAAGTGCGATTTGACGGTGCAGCGTTCTAGACTAGACTTCCCTCAAGACCTTTTCTGTGTGGGGACATGGCCAAATCCCAAAACCTGGGCAATTAGGAGCTTTCTAGCAAAAAGTGACGCCATCTTTCTTGCCCAAAAAACCTCAATAATTCATGGAATAAAATGGTTGCGGCCTTCAAATTCAAACCAGCACCGTCGGGGGAGGTGTCCGCGAAAAGTGATCGCCGAAAATCGCCATGTTACCGGGGGTCGAATTTTGGGAATATTTGACAGGTAGTACCCTGTCGCCATTTTGATTTTTGGGGTCGAAAACAAAAGTGCGATTTGACGGTGCAGCGTTCTAGACTAGACTTCCCTCAAGACCTTTTCTGTGTGGGGACATGGCCAAATCACAAAACCTGGGCAATTAGGAGCTTTCTAGCAAAAAGTGACGCCATCTTTCTTGCCCAAAAAACCTCAATAATTCATGGAATAAAATGGTTGCGGCCTTCAAATTCAAACCAGCACCGTCGGGGGAGGTGTCCGCGAAAAGTGATCGCCGAAAATCGCCATGTTACCGGGGTCGAATTTTGGGAATATTTGACAGGTAGTACCCTGTCGCCATTTTGATTTTTGGGGTCGAAAACAAAAGTGCGATTTGACGGTGCAGCGTTCTAGACTAGACTTCCCTCAAGACCTTTTCTGTGTGGGGACATGGCCAAATCACAAAACCTGGGCAATTAGGAGCTTTCTAGCAAAAAGTGACGCCATCTTTCTTGCCCAAAAAACCTCAATAATTCATGGAATAAAATGGTTGCGGCCTTCAAATTCAAACCAGCACCGTCGGGGGAGGTGTCCGCGAAAAGTGATCGCCGAAAATCGCCATGTTACCGGGGGTCGAATTTTGGGAATATTTGACAGGTAGTACCCTGTCGCCATTTTGATTTTTGGGGTCGAAAACAAAAGTGCGATTTGACGGTGCAGCGTTCTAGACTAGACTTCCCTCAAGACCTTTTCTGTGTGGGGACATGGCCAAATCCCAAAACCTGGGCAATTAGGAGCTTTCTAGCAAAAAGTGACGCCATCTTTCTTGCCCAAAAAACCTCAATAATTCATGGAATAAAATGGTTGCGGCCTTCAAATTCAAACCAGCACCGTCGGGGGAGGTGTCCGCGAAAAGTGATCGCCGAAAATCGCCATGTTACCGGGGGTCGAATTTTGGGAATATTTGACAGGTAGTACCCTGTCGCCATTTTGATTTTTGGGGTCGAAAACAAAAGTGCGATTTGACGGTGCAGCGTTCTAGACTAGACTTCCCTCAAGACCTTTTCTGTGTGGGGACATGGCCAAATCACAAAACCTGGGCAATTAGGAGCTTTCTAGCAAAAAGTGACGCCATCTTTCTTGCCCAAAAAACCTCAATAATTCATGGAATAAAATGGTTGCGGCCTTCAAATTCAAACCAGCACCGTCGGGGGAGGTGTCCGCGAAAAGTGATCGCCGAAAATCGCCATGTTACCGGGGGTCGAATTTTGGGAATATTTGACAGGTAGTACCCTGTCGCCATTTTGATTTTTGGGGTCGAAAACAAAAGTGCGATTTGACGGTGCAGCGTTCTAGACTAGACTTCCCTCAAGACCTTTTCTGTGTGGGGACATGGCCAAATCACAAAACCTGGGCAATTAGGAGCTTTCTAGCAAAAAGTGACGCCATCTTTCTTGCCCAAAAAACCTCAATAATTCATGGAATAAAATGGTTGCGGCCTTCAAATTCAAACCAGCACCGTCGGGGGAGGTGTCCGCGAAAAGTGATCGCCGAAAATCGCCATGTTACCGGGGGTCGAATTTTGGGAATATTTGACAGGTAGTACCCTGTCGCCATTTTGATTTTTGGGGTCGAAAACAAAAGTGCGATTTGACGGTGCAGCGTTCTAGACTAGACTTCCCTCAAGACCTTTTCTGTGTGGGGACATGGCCAAATCACAAAACCTGGGCAATTAGGAGCTTTCTACCAAAAAGTGACGCCATCTTTCTTGCCCAAAAAACCTCAATAATTCATGGAATAAAATGGTTGCGGTCTTCAAATTCGAACCAGCACCATCGGGGGAGGTGTCCGCGAAAAGTGATCGCCGAAAATCGCCATGTTACCGGGGGTCGAATTTTGGGAATATTTGACAGGTAGTACCCTGTCGCCATTTTGATTTTTGGGGTCGAAAACAAAAGTGCGATTTGACGGTGCAGCGTTCTAGACTAGACTTCCCTCAAGACCTTTTCTGTGTGGGGACATGGCCAAATCCCAAAACCTGGGCAATTAGGAGCTTTCTAGCAAAAAGTGACGCCATCTTTCTTGCCCAAAAAACCTCAATAATTCATGGAATAAAATGGTTGCGGCCTTCAAATTCAAACCAGCACCGTCGGGGGAGGTGTCCGCGAAAAGTGATCGCCGAAAATCGCCATGTTACCGGGGGTCGAATTTTGGGAATATTTGACAGGTAGTACCCTGTCGCCATTTTGATTTTTGGGGTCGAAAACAAAAGTGCGATTTGACGGTGCAGCGTTCTAGACTAGACTTCCCTCAAGACCTTTTCTGTGTGGGGACATGGCCAAATCACAAAACCTGGGCAATTAGGAGCTTTCTACCAAAAAGTGACGCCATCTTTGTTGGCCAAAAAACCTCAATAATTCATGGAATAAAATCGTTGCGGTCTTCAAATTCGAACCAGCACCATCGGGGGAGGTGTCCGCGAAAAGTGATCGCCGAAAATCGCCATGTTACCGGGGGTCGAATTTTGGGAATATTTGACAGGTAGTACCCTGTCGCCATTTTGATTTTTGGGGTCGAAAACAAAAGTGCGATTTGACGGTGCAGCGTTCTAGACTAGACTTCCCTCAAGACCTTTTCTGTGTGGGGACATGGCCAAATCCCAAAACCTGGGCAATTAGGAGCTTTCTAGCAAAAAGTGACGCCATCTTTCTTGCCCAAAAAACCTCAATAATTCATGGAATAAAATGGTTGCGGCCTTCAAATTCAAACCAGCACCGTCGGGGGAGGTGTCCGCGAAAAGTGATCGCCGAAAATCGCCATGTTACCGGGGGTCGAATTTTGGGAATATTTGACAGGTAGTACCCTGTCGCCATTTTGATTTTTGGGGTCGAAAACAAAAGTGCGATTTGACGGTGCAGCGTTCTAGACTAGACTTCCCTCAAGACCTTTTCTGTGTGGGGACATGGCCAAATCCCAAAACCTGGGCAATTAGGAGCTTTCTAGCAAAAAGTGACGCCATCTTTCTTGCCCAAAAAACCTCAATAATTCATGGAATAAAATGGTTGCGGTCTTCAAATTCGAACCAGCACCATCGGGGGAGGTGTCCGCGAAAAGTGATCGCCGAAAATCGCCATGTTACCGGGGGTCGAATTTTGGGAATATTTGACAGGTAGTACCCTGTCGCCATTTTGATTTTTGGGGTCGAAAACAAAAGTGCGATTTGACGGTGCAGCGTTCTAGACTAGACTTCCCTCAAGACCTTTTCTGTGTGGGGACATGGCCAAATCCCAAAACCTGGGCAATTAGGAGCTTTCTAGCAAAAAGTGACGCCATCTTTCTTGCCCCAAAAACCTCAATAATTCATGGAATAAAATGGTTGCGGCCTTCAAATTCAAACCAGCACCGTCGGGGGAGGTGTCCGCGAAAAGTGATCGCCGAAAATCGCCATGTTACCGGGGGTCGAATTTTGGGAATATTTGACAGGTAGTACCCTGTCGCCATTTTGATTTTTGGGGTCGAAAACAAAAGTGCGATTTGACGGTGCAGCGTTCTAGACTAGACTTCCCTCAAGACCTTTTCTGTGTGGGGACATGGCCAAATCCCAAAACCTGGGCAATTAGGAGCTTTCTAGCAAAAAGTGACGCCATCTTTCTTGCCCAAAAAACCTCAATAATTCATGGAATAAAATGGTTGCGGCCTTCAAATTCAAACCAGCACCGTCGGGGGAGGTGTCCGCGAAAAGTGATCGCCGAAAATCGCCATGTTACCGGGGGTCGAATTTTGGGAATATTTGACAGGTAGTACCCTGTCGCCATTTTGATTTTTGGGGTCGAAAACAAAAGTGCGATTTGACGGTGCAGCGTTCTAGACTAGACTTCCCTCAAGACCTTTTCTGTGTGGGGACATGGCCAAATCCCAAAACCTGGGCAATTAGGAGCTTTCTAGCAAAAAGTGACGCCATCTTTCTTGCCCAAAAAACCTCAATAATTCATGGAATAAAATGGTTGCGGCCTTCAAATTCAAACCAGCACCGTCGGGGGAGGTGTCCGCGAAAAGTGATCGCCGAAAATCGCCATGTTACCGGGGGTCAAATTTTGGGAATATTTGACAGGTAGTACCCTGTCGCCATTTTGATTTTTGGGGTCGAAAACAAAAGTGCGATTTGACGGTGCAGCGTTCTAGACTAGACTTCCCTCAAGACCTTTTCTGTGTGGGGACATGGCCAAATCACAAAACCTGGGCAATTAGGAGCTTTCTACCAAAAAGTGACGCCATCTTTGTTGGCCAAAAAACCTCAATAATTCATGGAATAAAATCGTTGCGGTCTTCAAATTCGAACCAGCACCGTCGGGGGAGGTGTCCGCGAAAAGTGATCGCCGAAAATCGCCATGTTACCGGGGGTCGAATTTTGGGAATATTTGACAGGTAGTACCCTGTCGCCATTTTGATTTTTGGGGTCGAAAACAAAAGTGCGATTTGACGGTGCAGCGTTCTAGACTAGACTTCCCTCAAGACCTTTTCTGTGTGGGGACATGGCCAAATCCCAAAACCTGGGCAATTAGGAGCTTTCTAGCAAAAAGTGACGCCATCTTTCTTGCCCAAAAAACCTCAATAATTCATGGAATAAAATGGTTGCGGCCTTCAAATTCAAACCAGCACCGTCGGGGGAGGTGTCCGCGAAAAGTGATCGCCGAAAATCGCCATGTTACCGGGGGTCGAATTTTGGGAATATTTGACAGGTAGTACCCTGTCGCCATTTTGATTTTTGGGGTCGAAAACAAAAGTGCGATTTGACGGTGCAGCGTTCTAGACTAGACTTCCCTCAAGACCTTTTCTGTGTGGGGACATGGCCAAATCCCAAAACCTGGGCAATTAGGAGCTTTCTAGCAAAAAGTGACGCCATCTTTCTTGCCCAAAAAACCTCAATAATTCATGGAATAAAATGGTTGCGGCCTTCAAATTCAAACCAGCACCGTCGGGGGAGGTGTCCGCGAAAAGTGATCGCCGAAAATCGCCATGTTACCGGGGGTCGAATTTTGGGAATATTTGACAGGTAGTACCCTGTCGCCATTTTGATTTTTGGGGTCGAAAACAAAAGTGCGATTTGACGGTGCAGCGTTCTAGACTAGACTTCCCTCAAGACCTTTTCTGTGTGGGGACATGGCCAAATCACAAAACCTGGGCAATTAGGAGCTTTCTACCAAAAAGTGACGCCATCTTTGTTGGCCAAAAAACCTCAATAATTCATGGAATAAAATCGTTGCGGTCTTCATATTCGAACCAGCACCATCGGGGGAGGTGTCCGCGAAAAGTGATCGCCGAAAATCGCCATGTTACCGGGGGTCGAATTTTGGGAATATTTGACAGGTAGTACCCTGTCGCCATTTTGATTTTTGGGGTCGAAAACAAAAGTGCGATTTGACGGTGCAGCGTTCTAGACTAGACTTCCCTCAAGACCTTTTCTGTGTGGGGACATGGCCAAATCCCAAAACCTGGGCAATTAGGAGCTTTCTAGCAAAAAGTGACGCCATCTTTCTTGCCCAAAAAACCTCAATAATTCATGGAATAAAATGGTTGCGGCCTTCAAATTCAAACCAGCACCGTCGGGGGAGGTGTCCGCGAAAAGTGATCGCCGAAAATCGCCATGTTACCGGGGGTCGAATTTTGGGAATATTTGACAGGTAGTACCCTGTCGCCATTTTGATTTTTGGGGTCGAAAACAAAAGTGCGATTTGACGGTGCAGCGTTCTAGACTAGACTTCCCTCAAGACCTTTTCTGTGTGGGGACATGGCCAAATCACAAAACCTGGGCAATTAGGAGCTTTCTACCAAAAAGTGACGCCATCTTTGTTGGCCAAAAAACCTCAATAATTCATGGAATAAAATCGTTGCGGTCTTCAAATTCGAACCAGCACCATCGGGGGAGGTGTCCGCGAAAAGTGATCGCCGAAAATCGCCATGTTACCGGGGGTCGAATTTTGGGAATATTTGACAGGTAGTACCCTGTCGCCATTTTGATTTTTGGGGTCGAAAACAAAAGTGCGATTTGACGGTGCAGCGTTCTAGACTAGACTTCCCTCAAGACCTTTTCTGTGTGGGGACATGGCCAAATCCCAAAACCTGGGCAATTAGGAGCTTTCTAGCAAAAAGTGACGCCATCTTTCTTGCCCAAAAAACCTCAATAATTCATGGAATAAAATGGTTGCGGCCTTCAAATTCAAACCAGCACCGTCGGGGAGGTGTCCGCGAAAAGTGATCGCCGAAAATCGCCATGTTACCGGGGGTCGAATTTTGGGAATATTTGACAGGTAGTACCCTGTCGCCATTTTGATTTTTGGGGTCGAAAACAAAAGTGCGATTTGACGGTGCAGCGTTCTAGACTAGACTTCCCTCAAGACCTTTTCTGTGTGGGGACATGGCCAAATCCCAAAACCTGGGCAATTAGGAGCTTTCTAGCAAAAAGTGACGCCATCTTTCTTGCCCAAAAAACCTCAATAATTCATGGAATAAAATGGTTGCGGCCTTCAAATTCAAACCAGCACCGTCGGGGGAGGTGTCCGCGAAAAGTGATCGCCGAAAATCGCCATGTTACCGGGGGTCGAATTTTGGGAATATTTGACAGGTAGTACCCTGTCGCCATTTTGATTTTTGGGGTCGAAAACAAAAGTGCGATTTGACGGTGCAGCGTTCTAGACTAGACTTCCCTCAAGACCTTTTCTGTGTGGGGACATGGCCAAATCCCAAAACCTGGGCAATTAGGAGCTTTCTAGCAAAAAGTGACGCCATCTTTGTTGGCCAAAAAACCTCAATAATTCATGGAATAAAATCGTTGCGGTCTTCAAATTCGAACCAGCACCATCGGGGGAGGTGTCCGCGAAAAGTGATCGCCGAAAATCGCCATGTTACCGGGGGTCGAATTTTGGGAATATTTGACAGGTAGTACCCTGTCGCCATTTTGATTTTTGGGGTCGAAAACAAAAGTGCGATTTGACGGTGCAGCGTTCTAGACTAGACTTCCCTCAAGACCTTTTCTGTGTGGGGACATGGCCAAATCCCAAAACCTGGGCAATTAGGAGCTTTCTAGCAAAAAGTGACGCCATCTTTCTTGCCCAAAAAACCTCAATAATTCATGGAATAAAATGGTTGCGGCCTTCAAATTCAAACCAGCACCGTCGGGGGAGGTGTCCGCGAAAAGTGATCGCCGAAAATCGCCATGTTACCGGGGGTCGAATTTTGGGAATATTTGACAGGTAGTACCCTGTCGCCATTTTGATTTTTGGGGTCGAAAACAAAAGTGCGATTTGACGGTGCAGCGTTCTAGACTAGACTTCCCTCAAGACCTTTTCTGTGTGGGGACATGGCCGAATCCCAAAACCTGGGCAATTAGGAGCTTTCTAGCAAAAAGTGACGCCATCTTTCTTGCCCAAAAAACCTCAATAATTCATGGAATAAAATGGTTGCGGCCTTCAAATTCAAACCAGCACCGTCGGGGGAGGTGTCCGCGAAAAGTGATCGCCGAAAATCGCCATGTTACCGGGGGTCGAATTTTGGGAATATTTGACAGGTAGTACCCTGTCGCCATTTTGATTTTTGGGGTCGAAAACAAAAGTGCGATTTGACGGTGCAGCGTTCTAGACTAGACTTCCCTCAAGACCTTTTCTGTGTGGGGACATGGCCAAATCACAAAACCTGGGCAATTAGGAGCTTTCTACCAAAAAGTGACGCCATCTTTGTTGGCCAAAAAACCTCAATAATTCATGGAATAAAATCGTTGCGGTCTTCAAATTCGAACCAGCACCATCGGGGGAGGTGTCCGCGAAAAGTGATCGCCGAAAATCGCCATGTTACCGGGGGTCGAATTTTGGGAATATTTGACAGGTAGTACCCTGTCGCCATTTTGATTTTTGGGGTCGAAAACAAAAGTGCGATTTGACGGTGCAGCGTTCTAGACTAGACTTCCCTGAAGACCTTTTCTGTGTGGGGACATGGCCAAATCCCAAAACCTGGGCAATTAGGAGCTTTCTAGCAAAAAGTGACGCCATCTTTCTTGCCCAAAAAACCTCAATAATTCATGGAATAAAATGGTTGCGGCCTTCAAATTCAAACCAGCACCGTCGGGGGAGGTGTCCGCGAAAAGTGATCGCCGAAAATCGCCATGTTACCGGGGGTCGAATTTTGGGAATATTTGACAGGTAGTACCCTGTCGCCATTTTGATTTTTGGGGTCGAAAACAAAAGTGCGATTTGACGGTGCAGCGTTCTAGACTAGACTTCCCTCAAGACCTTTTCTGTGTGGGGACATGGCCAAATCCCAAAACCTGGGCAATTAGGAGCTTTCTAGCAAAAAGTGACGCCATCTTTCTTGCCCAAAAAACCTCAATAATTCATGGAATAAAATGGTTGCGGCCTTCAAATTCAAACCAGCACCGTCGGGGGAGGTGTCCGCGAAAAGTGATCGCCGAAAATCGCCATGTTACCGGGGGTCGAATTTTGGGAATATTTGACAGGTAGTACCCTGTCGCCATTTTGATTTTTGGGGTCGAAAACAAAAGTGCGATTTGACGGTGCAGCGTTCTAGACTAGACTTCCCTCAAGACCTTTTCTGTGTGGGGACATGGCCAAATCACAAAACCTGGGCAATTAGGAGCTTTCTACCAAAAAGTGACGCCATCTTTGTTGGCCAAAAAACCTCAATAATTCATGGAATAAAATCGTTGCGGTCTTCAAATTCGAACCAGCACCGTCGGGGGAGGTGTCCGCGAAAAGTGATCGCCGAAAATCGCCATGTTACCGGGGGTCGAGTTTTGGGAATATTTGACAGGTAGTACCCTGTCGCCATTTTGATTTTTGGGGTCGAAAACAAAAGTGCGATTTGACGGTGCAGCGTTCTAGACTAGACTTCCCTCAAGACCTTTTCTGTGGGGGGACATGGCCAAATCCCAAAACCTGGGCAATTAGGAGCTTTCTAGCAAAAAGTGACGCCATCTTTCTTGCCCAAAAAACCTCAATAATTCATGGAATAAAATGGTTGCGGCCTTCAAATTCAAACCAGCACCGTCGGGGGAGGTGTCCGCGAAAAGTGATCGCCGAAAATCGCCATGTTACCGGGGGTCGAATTTTGGGAATATTTGACAGGTAGTACCCTGTCGCCATTTTGATTTTTGGGGTCGAAAACAAAAGTGCGATTTGACGGTGCAGCGTTCTAGACTAGACTTCCCTCAAGACCTTTTCTGTGTGGGGACATGGCCAAATCCCAAGACATGGGCAATTAGGAGCTTTCTAGCAAAAAGTGACGCCATCTTTCTTGCCCAAAAAACCTCAATAATTCATGGAATAAAATGGTTGCGGCCTTCAAATTCAAACCAGCACCGTCGGGGGAGGTGTCCGCGAAAAGTGATCGCCGAAAATCGCCATGTTACCGGGGGTCGAATTTTGGGAATATTTGACAGGTAGTACCCTGTCGCCATTTTGATTTTTGGGGTCGAAAACAAAAGTGCGATTTGACGGTGCAGCGTTCTAGACTAGACTTCCCTCAAGACCTTTTCTGTGTGGGGACATGGCCAAATCACAAAACCTGGGCAATTAGGAGCTTTCTACCAAAAAGTGACGCCATCTTTGTTGGCCAAAAAACCTCAATAATTCATGGAATAAAATCGTTGCGGTCTTCAAATTCGAACCAGCACCATCGGGGGAGGTGTCCGCGAAAAGTGATCGCCGAAAATCGCCATGTTACCGGGGGTCGAATTTTGGGAATATTTGACAGGTAGTACCCTGTCGCCATTTTGATTTTTGGGGTCGAAAACAAAAGTGCGATTTGACGGTGCAGCGTTCTAGACTAGACTTCCCTCAAGACCTTTTCTGTGTGGGGACATGGCCAAATCACAAAACCTGGGCAATTAGGAGCTTTCTAGCAAAAAGTGACGCCATCTTTCTTGCCCAAAAAACCTCAATAATTCATGGAATAAAATGGTTGCGGCCTTCAAATTCAAACCAGCACCGTCGGGGGAGGTGTCCGCGAAAAGTGATCGCCGAAAATCGCCATGTTACCGGGGGTCGAATTTTGGGAATATTTGACAGGTAGTACCCTGTCGCCATTTTGATTTTTGGGGGTCGAAAACAAAAGTGCGATTTGACGGTGCAGCGTTCTAGACTAGACTTCCCTGAAGACCTTTTCTGTGTGGGGACATGGCCAAATCACAAAACCTGGGCAATTAGGAGCTTTCTACCAAAAAGTGACGCCATCTTTGTTGGCCAAAAAACCTCAATAATTCATGGAATAAAATCGTTGCGGTCTTCAAATTCGAACCAGCACCATCGGGGGAGGTGTCCGCGAAAAGTGATCGCCGAAAATCGCCATGTTACCGGGGGTCGAATTTTGGGAATATTTGACAGGTAGTACCCTGTCGCCATTTTGATTTTTGGGGTCGAAAACAAAAGTGCGATTTGACGGTGCAGCGTTCTAGACTAGACTTCCCTCAAGACCTTTTCTGTGTGGGGACATGGCCAAATCCCAAAACCTGGGCAATTAGGAGCTTTCTAGCAAAAAGTGACGCCATCTTTCTTGCCCAAAAAACCTCAATAATTCATGGAATAAAATGGTTGCGGCCTTCAAATTCAAACCAGCACCGTCGGGGGAGGTGTCCGCGAAATGTGATCGCCGAAAATCGCCATGTTACCGGGGGTCGAATTTTGGGAATATTTGACAGGTAGTACCCTGTCGCCATTTTGATTTTTGGGGTCGAAAACAAAAGTGCGATTTGACGGTGCAGCGTTCTAGACTAGACTTCCCTCAAGACCTTTTCTGTGTGGGGACATGGCCAAATCCCAAAACCTGGGCAATTAGGAGCTTTCTAGCAAAAAGTGACGCCATCTTTCTTGCCCAAAAAACCTCAATAATTCATGGAATAAAATGGTTGCGGCCTTCAAATTCAAACCAGCACCGTCGGGGGAGGTGTCCGCGAAAAGTGATCGCCGAAAATCGCCATGTTACCGGGGGTCGAATTTTGGGAATATTTGACAGGTAGTACCCTGTCGCCATTTTGATTTTTGGGGTCGAAAACAAAAGTGCGATTTGACGGTGCAGCGTTCTAGACTAGACTTCCCTCAAGACCTTTTCTGTGTGGGGACATGGCCAAATCCCAAAACCTGGGCAATTAGGAGCTTTCTAGCAAAAAGTGACGCCATCTTTCTTGCCCAAAAAACCTCAATAATTCATGGAATAAAATGGTTGCGGCCTTCAAATTCAAACCAGCACCGTCGGGGGAGGTGTCCGCGAAAAGTGATCGCCGAAAATCGCCATGTTACCGGGGGTCGAATTTTGGGAATATTTGACAGGTAGTACCCTGTCGCCATTTTGATTTTTGGGGTCGAAAACAAAAGTGCGATTTGACGGTGCAGCGTTCTAGACTAGACTTCCCTCAAGACCTTTTCTGTGTGGGGACATGGCCAAATCCCAAAACCTGGGCAATTAGGAGCTTTCTAGCAAAAAGTGACGCCATCTTTGTTGGCCAAAAAACCTCAATAATTCATGGAATAAAATCGTTGCGGTCTTCAAATTCGAACCAGCACCATCGGGGGAGGTGTCTGCGAAAAGTGATCGCCGAAAATCGCCATGTTACCGGGGGTCGAATTTTGGGAATATTTGACAGGTAGTACCCTGTCGCCATTTTGATTTTTGGGGTCGAAAACAAAAGTGCGATTTGACGGTGCAGCGTTCTAGACTAGACTTCCCTCAAGACCTTTTCTGTGTGGGGACATGGCCAAATCCCAAAACCTGGGCAATTAGGAGCTTTCTAGCAAAAAGTGACGCCATCTTTCTTGCCCAAAAAACCTCAATAATTCATGGAATAAAATGGTTGCGGCCTTCAAATTCAAACCAGCACCGTCGGGGGAGGTGTCCGCGAAAAGTGATCGCCGAAAATCGCCATGTTACCGGGGGTCGAATTTTGGGAATATTTGACAGGTAGTACCCTGTCGCCATTTTGATTTTTGGGGTCGAAAACAAAAGTGCGATTTGACGGTGCAGCGTTCTAGACTAGACTTCCCTCAAGACCTTTTCTGTGTGGGGACATGGCCAAATCCCAAAACCTGGGCAATTAGGAGCTTTCTAGCAAAAAGTGACGCCATCTTTCTTGCCCAAAAAACCTCAATAATTCATGGAATAAAATGGTTGCGGCCTTCAAATTCAAACCAGCACCGTCGGGGGAGGTGTCCGCGAAAAGTGATCGCCGAAAATCGCCATGTTACCGGGGGTCGAATTTTGGGAATATTTGACAGGTAGTACCCTGTCGCCATTTTGATTTTTGGGGTCGAAAACAAAAGTGCGATTTGACGGTGCAGCGTTCTAGACTAGACTTCCCTCAAGACCTTTTCTGTGTGGGGACATGGCCAAATCCCAAAACCTGGGCAATTAGGAGCTTTCTAGCAAAAAGTGACGCCATCTTTCTTGCCCAAAAAACCTCAATAATTCATGGAATAAAATGGTTGCGGCCTTCAAATTCAAACCAGCACCGTCGGGGGAGGTGTCCGCGAAAAGTGATCGCCGAAAATCGCCATGTTACCGGGGGTCGAATTTTGGGAATATTTGACAGGTAGTACCCTGTCGCCATTTTGATTTTTGGGGTCGAAAACAAAAGTGCGATTTGACGGTGCAGCGTTCTAGACTAGACTTCCCTGAAGACCTTTTCTGTGTGGGGACATGGCCAAATCACAAAACCTGGGCAATTAGGAGCTTTCTAGCAAAAAGTGACGCCATCTTTCTTGCCCAAAAAACCTCAATAATTCATGGAATAAAATGGTTGCGGCCTTCAAATTCAAACCAGCACCGTCGGGGGAGGTGTCCGCGAAAAGTGATCGCCGAAAATCGCCATGTTACCGGGGGTCGAATTTTGGGAATATTTGACAGGTAGTACCCTGTCGCCATTTTGATTTTTGGGGTCGAAAACAAAAGTGCGATTTGACGGTGCAGCGTTCTAGACTAGACTTCCCTCAAGACCTTTTCTGTGTGGGGACATGGCCAAATCACAAAACCTGGGCAATTAGGAGCTTTCTACCAAAAAGTGACGCCATCTTTGTTGGCCAAAAAACCTCAATAATTCATGGAATAAAATCGTTGCGGTCTTCAAATTCGAACCAGCACCATCGGGGGAGGTGTCCGCGAAAAGTGATCGCCGAAAATCGCCATGTTACCGGGGGTCGAATTTTGGGAATATTTGACAGGTAAGTACCCTGTCGCCATTTTGATTTTTGGGGTCGAAAACAAAAGTGCGATTTGACGGTGCAGCGTTCTAGACTAGACTTCCCTGAAGACCTTTTCTGTGTGGGGACATGGCCAAATCCCAAAACCTGGGCAATTAGGAGCTTTCTAGCAAAAAGTGACGCCATCTTTCTTGCCCAAAAAACCTCAATAATTCATGGAATAAAATGGTTGCGGCCTTCAAATTCAAACCAGCACCGTCGGGGGAGGTGTCCGCGAAAAGTGATCGCCGAAAATCGCCATGTTACCGGGGGTCGAATTTTGGGAATATTTGACAGGTAGTACCCTGTCGCCATTTTGATTTTTGGGGTCGAAAACAAAAGTGCGATTTGACGGTGCAGCGTTCTAGACTAGACTTCCCTCAAGACCTTTTCTGTGTGGGGACATGGCCAAATCCCAAAACCTGGGCAATTAGGAGCTTTCTAGCAAAAAGTGACGCCATCTTTGTTGGCCAAAAAACCTCAATAATTCATGGAATAAAATCGTTGCGGTCTTCAAATTCAAACCAGCACCGTCGGGGGAGGTGTCCGCGAAAAGTGATCGCCGAAAATCGCCATGTTACCGGGGGTCGAATTTTGGGAATATTTGACAGGTAGTACCCTGTCGCCATTTTGATTTTTGGGGTCGAAAACAAAAGTGCGATTTGACGGTGCAGCGTTCTAGACTAGACTTCCCTCAAGACCTTTTCTGTGTGGGGACATGGCCAAATCCCAAAACCTGGGCAATTAGGAGCTTTCTAGCAAAAAGTGACGCCATCTTTCTTGCCCAAAAAACCTCAATAATTCATGGAATAAAATGGTTGCGGCCTTCAAATTCAAACCAGCACCGTCGGGGGAGGTGTCCGCGAAAAGTGATCGCCGAAAATCGCCATGTTACCGGGGGTCGAATTTTGGGAATATTTGACAGGTAGTACCCTGTCGCCATTTTGATTTTTGGGGTCGAAAACAAAAGTGCGATTTGACGGTGCAGCGTTCTAGACTAGACTTCCCTCAAGACCTTTTCTGTGTGGGGACATGGCCAAATCCCAAAACCTGGGCAATTAGGAGCTTTCTAGCAAAAAGTGACGCCATCTTTCTTGCCCAAAAAACCTCAATAATTCATGGAATAAAATGGTTGCGGCCTTCAAATTCAAACCAGCACCGTCGGGGGAGGTGTCCGCGAAAAGTGATCGCCGAAAATCGCCATGTTACCGGGGGTCGAATTTTGGGAATATTTGACAGGTAGTACCCTGTCGCCATTTTGATTTTTGGGGTCGAAAACAAAAGTGCGATTTGACGGTGCAGCGTTCTAGACTAGACTTCCCTCAAGACCTTTTCTGTGTGGGGACATGGCCAAATCCCAAAACCTGGGCAATTAGGAGCTTTCTAGCAAAAAGTGACGCCATCTTTCTTGCCCAAAAAACCTCAATAATTCATGGAATAAAATGGTTGCGGCCTTCAAATTCAAACCAGCACCGTCGGGGGAGGTGTCCGCGAAAAGTGATCGCCGAAAATCGCCATGTTACCGGGGGTCGAATTTTGGGAATATTTGACAGGTAGTACCCTGTCGCCATTTTGATTTTTGGGGTCGAAAACAAAAGTGCGATTTGACGGTGCAGCGTTCTAGACTAGACTTCCCTCAAGACCTTTTCTGTGTGGGGACATGGCCAAATCCCAAAACCTGGGCAATTAGGAGCTTTCTAGCAAAAAGTGACGCCATCTTTCTTGCCCAAAAAACCTCAATAATTCATGGAATAAAATGGTTGCGGCCTTCAAATTCAAACCAGCACCGTCGGGGGAGGTGTCCGCGAAAAGTGATCGCCGAAAATCGCCATGTTACCGGGGGTCGAATTTTGGGAATATTTGACAGGTAGTACCCTGTCGCCATTTTTATTTTTGGGGTCGAAAACAAAAGTGCGATTTGACGGTGCAGCGTTCTAGACTAGACTTCCCTCAAGACCTTTTCTGTGTGGGGACATGGCCAGATCACAAAACCTGGGCAATTAGGAGCTTTCTACCAAAAAGTGACGCCATCTTTGTTGGCCAAAAAACCTCAATAATTCATGGAATAAAATCGTTGCGGTCTTCAAATTCGAACCAGCACCATCGGGGGAGGTGTCCGCGAAAAGTGATCGCCGAAAATCGCCATGTTACCGGGGGTCGAATTTTGGGAATATTTGACAGGTAGTACCCTGTCGCCATTTTGATTTTTGGGGTCGAAAACAAAAGTGCGATTTGACGGTGCAGCGTTCTAGACTAGACTTCCCTCAAGACCTTTTCTGTGTGGGGACATGGCCAAATCCCAAAACCTGGGCAATAAGAAGCTTTCTAGCAAAAAGTGACGCCATCTTTGTTGGCCAAAAAACCTCAATAATTCATGGAATAAAATCGTTGCGGTCTTCAAATTCGAACCAGCACCATCGGGGGAGGTGTCCGCGAAAAGTGATCGCCGAAAATCGCCATGTTACCGGGGGTCGAATTTTGGGAATATTTGACAGGTAGTACCCTGTCGCCATTTTGATTTTTGGGGTCGAAAACAAAAGTGCGATTTGACGGTGCAGCGTTCTAGACTAGACTTCCCTCAAGACCTTTTCTGTGTGGGGACATGGCCAAATCCCAAAACCTGGGCAATTAGGAGCTTTCTACCAAAAAGTGACGCCATCTTTGTTGGCCAAAAAACCTCAATAATTCATGGAATAAAATCGTTGCGGTCTTCAAATTCGAACCAGCACCATCGGGGGAGGTGTCCGCGAAAAGTGATCGCCGAAAATCGCCATGTTACCGGGGGTCGAATTTTGGGAATATTTGACAGGTAGTACCCTGTCGCCATTTTGATTTTTGGGGTCGAAAACAAAAGTGCGATTTGACGGTGCAGCGTTCTAGACTAGACTTCCCTCAAGACCTTTTCTGTGTGGGGACATGGCCAAATCCCAAAACCTGGGCAATTAGGAGCTTTCTAGCAAAAAGTGACGCCATCTTTCTTGCCCAAAAAACCTCAATAATTCATGGAATAAAATGGTTGCGGCCTTCAAATTCAAACCAGCACCGTCGGGGGAGGTGTCCGCGAAAAGTGATCGCCGAAAATCGCCATGTTACCGGGGGTCGAATTTTGGGAATATTTGACAGGTAGTACCCTGTCGCCATTTTGATTTTTGGCGTCGAAAACAAAAGTGCGATTTGACGGTGCAGCGTTCTAGACTAGACTTCCCTCAAGACCTTTTCTGTGTGGGGACATGGCCAAATCCCAAAACCTGGGCAATTAGGAGCTTTCTAGCAAAAAGTGACGCCATCTTTCTTGCCCAAAAAACCTCAATAATTCATGGAATAAAATGGTTGCGGCCTTCAAATTCAAACCAGCACCGTCGGGGGAGGTGTCCGCGAAAAGTGATCGCCGAAAATCGCCATGTTACCGGGGGTCGAATTTTGGGAATATTTGACAGGTAGTACCCTGTCGCCATTTTGATTTTTGGGGTCGAAAACAAAAGTGCGATTTGACGGTGCAGCGTTCTAGACTAGACTTCCCTCAAGACCTTTTCTGTGTGGGGACATGGCCAAATCACAAAACCTGGGCAATTAGGAGCTTTCTACCAAAAAGTGACGCCATCTTTGTTGGCCAAAAAACCTCAATAATTCATGGAAAAAAATCGTTGCGGTCTTCAAATTCGAACCAGCACCATCGGGGGAGGTGTCCGCGAAAAGTGATCGCCGAAAATCGCCATGTTACCGGGGGTCGAATTTTGGGAATATTTGACAGGTAGTACCCTGTCGCCATTTTGATTTTGGGGGTCGAAAACAAAAGTGCGATTTGACGGTGCAGCGTTCTAGACTAGACTTCCCTCAAGACCTTTTCTGTGTGGGGACATGGCCAAATCCCAAAACCTGGGCAATTAGGAGCTTTCTAGCAAAAAGTGACGCCATCTTTCTTGCCCAAAAAACCTCAATAATTCATGGAATAAAATGGTTGCGGCCTTCAAATTCAAACCAGCACCGTCGGGGGAGGTGTCCGCGAAAAGTGATCGCCGAAAATCGCCATGTTACCGGGGGTCGAATTTTGGGAATATTTGACAGGTAGTACCCTGTCGCCATTTTGATTTTTGGGGTCGAAAACAAAAGTGCGATTTGACGGTGCAGCGTTCTAGACTAGACTTCCCTCAAGACCTTTTCTGTGTGGGGACATGGCCAAATCCCAAAACCTGGGCAATTAGGAGCTTTCTAGCAAAAAGTGACGCCATCTTTCTTGCCCAAAAAACCTCAATAATTCATGGAATAAAATGGTTGCGGCCTTCAAATTCAAACCAGCACCGTCGGGGGAGGTGTCCGCGAAAAGTGATCGCCGAAAATCGCCATGTTACCGGGGGTCGAATTTTGGGAATATTTGACAGGTAGTACCCTGTCGCCATTTTGATTTTTGGGGTCGAAAACAAAAGTGCGATTTGACGGTGCAGCGTTCTAGACTAGACTTCCCTCAAGACCTTTTCTGTGTGGGGACATGGCCAAATCACAAAACCTGGGCAATTAGGAGCTTTCTACCAAAAAGTGACGCCATCTTTGTTGGCCAAAAAACCTCAATAATTCATGGAATAAAATCGTTGCGGTCTTCAAATTCGAACCAGCACCATCGGGGGAGGTGTCCGCGAAAAGTGATCGCCGAAAATCGCCATGTTACCGGGGGTCGAATTTTGGGAATATTTGACAGGTAGTACCCTGTCGCCATTTTTTATTTTTGGGGTCGAAAACAAAAGTGCGATTTGACGGTGCAGCGTTCTAGACTAGACTTCCCTCAAGACCTTTTCTGTGTGGGGACATGGCCAAATCCCAAAACCTGGGCAATTAGGAGCTTTCTAGCAAAAAGTGACGCCATCTTTCTTGCCCAAAAAACCTCAATAATTCATGGAATAAAATGGTTGCGGCCTTCAAATTCAAACCAGCACCGTCGATGGAGGTGTCCGCGAAAAGTGATCGCCGAAAATCGCCATGTTACCGGGGGTCGAATTTTGGGAATATTTGACAGGTAGTACCCTGTCGCCATTTTGATTTTTGGGGTCGAAAACAAAAGTGCGATTTGACGGTGCAGCGTTCTAGACTAGACTTCCCTCAAGACCTTTTCTGTGTGGGGACATGGCCAAATCCCAAAACCTGGGCAATTAGGAGCTTTCTTCCAAAAAGTGACGCCATCTTTCTTGCCCAAAAAACCTCAATAATTCATGGAATAAAATGGTTGCGGCCTTCAAATTCCAACCAGCACCATCGGGGGAGGTGTCCGCGAAAAGTGATCGCCGAAAATCGCCATGTTACCGGGGGTCGAATTTTGGGAATATTTGACAGGTAGTACCCTGTCGCCATTTTGATTTTTGGGGTCGAAAACAAAAGTGCGATTTGACGGTGCAGCGTTCTAGACTAGACTTCCCTCAAGACCTTTTCTGTGTGGGGACATGGCCAAATCCCAAAACCTGGGCAATTAGGAGCTTTCTAGCAAAAAGTGACGCCATCTTTCTTGCCCAAAAAACCTCAATAATTCATGGAATAAAATGGTTGCGGCCTTCAAATTCAAACCAGCACCGTCGGGGGAGGTGTCCGCGAAAAGTGATCGCCGAAAATCGCCATGTTACCGGGGGTCGAATTTTGGGAATATTTGACAGGTAGTACCCTGTCGCCATTTTGATTTTTGGGGTCGAAAACAAAAGTGCGATTTGACGGTGCAGCGTTCTAGACTAGACTTCCCTCAAGACCTTTTCTGTGTGGGGACATGGCCAAATCCCAAAACCTGGGCAATTAGGAGCTTTCTAGCAAAAAGTGACGCCATCTTTCTTGCCCAAAAAACCTCAATAATTCATGGAATAAAATGGTTGCGGCCTTCAAATTCAAACCAGCACCGTCGGGGGAGGTGTCCGCGAAAAGTGATCGCCGAAAATCGCCATGTTACCGGGGGTCGAATTTTGGGAATATTTGACAGGTAGTACCCTGTCGCCATTTTGATTTTTGGGGTCGAAAACAAAAGTGCGATTTGACGGTGCAGCGTTCTAGACTAGACTTCCCTCAAGACCTTTTCTGTGTGGGGACATGGCCAAATCACAAAACCTGGGCAATTAGGAGCTTTCTACCAAAAAGTGACGCCATCTTTGTTGGCCAAAAAACCTCAATAATTCATGGAATAAAATCGTTGCGGTCTTCAAATTCGAACCAGCACCATCGGGGGAGGTGTCCGCGAAAAGTGATCGCCGAAAATCGCCATGTTACCGGGGGTCGAATTTTGGGAATATTTGACAGGTAGTACCCTGTCGCCATTTTGATTTTTGGGGTCGAAAACAAAAGTGCGATTTGACGGTGCAGCGTTCTAGACTAGACTTCCCTCAAGACCTTTTCTGTGTGGGGACATGGCCAAATCCCAAAACCTGGGCAATTAGGAGCTTTCTAGCAAAAAGTGACGCCATCTTTCTTGCCCAAAAAACCTCAATAATTCATGGAATAAAATGGTTGCGGCCTTCAAATTCAAACCAGCACCGTCGGGGGAGGTGTCCGCGAAAAGTGATCGCCGAAAATCGCCATGTTACCGGGGGTCGAATTTTGGGAATAATTGACAGGTAGTACCCTGTCGCCATTTTGATTTGCGGGGTCGAAAACAAAAGTGCGATTTGACGGTGCAGCGTTCTAGACTAGACTTCCCTCAAGACCTTTTCTGTGTGGGGACATGGCCAAATCCCAAAACCTGGGCAATTAGGAGCTTTCTAGCAAAAAGTGACGCCATCTTTCTTGCCCAAAAAACCTCAATAATTCATGGAATAAAATGGTTGCGGCCTTCAAATTCAAACCAGCACCGTCGGGGGAGGTGTCCGCGAAAAGTGATCGCCGAAAATCGCCATGTTACCGGGGGTCGAATTTTGGGAATATTTGACAGGTAGTACCCTGTCGCCATTTTGATTTTTGGGGTCGAAAACAAAAGTGCGATTTGACGGTGCAGCGTTCTAGACTAGACTTCCCTCAAGACCTTTTCTGTGTGGGGACATGGCCAAATCACAAAACCTGGGCAATTAGGAGCTTTCTAGCAAAAAGTGACGCCATCTTTGTTGGCCAAAAAACCTCAATAATTCATGGAATAAAATCGTTGCGGTCTTCAAATTCGAACCAGCACCATCGGGGGAGGTGTCCGCGAAAAGTGATCGCCGAAAATCGCCATGTTACCGGGGGTCGAATTTTGGGAATATTTGACAGGTAGTACCCTGTCGCCATTTTGATTTTTGGGGTCGAAAACAAAAGTGCGATTTGACGGTGCAGCGTTCTAGACTAGACTTCCCTCAAGACCTTTTCTGTGTGGGGACATGGCCAAATCCCAAAACCTGGGCAATTAGGAGCTTTCTAGCAAAAAGTGACGCCATCTTTCTTGCCCAAAAAACCTCAATAATTCATGGAATAAAATGGTTGCGGCCTTCAAATTCAAACCAGCACCGTCGGGGGAGGTGTCCGCGAAAAGTGATCGCCGAAAATCGCCATGTTACCGGGGGTCGAATTTTGGGAATATTTGACAGGTAGTACCCTGTCGCCATTTTGATTTTGGGGGTCGAAAACAAAAGTGCGATTTGACGGTGCAGCGTTCTAGACTAGACTTCCCTCAAGACCTTTTCTGTGTGGGGACATGGCCAAATCCCAAAACCTGGGCAATTAGGAGCTTTCTAGCAAAAAGTGACGCCATCTTTCTTGCCCAAAAAACCTCAATAATTCATGGAATAAAATGGTTGCGGCCTTCAAATTCAAACCAGCACCGTCGGGGGAGGTGTATGTGAAAAGTGATCGCCGAAAATCGCCATGTTACCGGGGGTCGAATTTTGGGAATATTTGACAGGTAGTACCCTGTCGCCATTTTGATTTTTGGGGTCGAAAACAAAAGTGCGATTTGACGGTGCAGCGTTCTAGACTAGACTTCCCTCAAGACCTTTTCTGTGTGGGGACATGGCCAAATCACAAAACCTGGGCAATTAGGAGCTTTCTACCAAAAAGTGACGCCATCTTTGTTGGCCAAAAAACCTCAATAATTCATGGAATAAAATCGTTGCGGTCTTCAAATTCGAACCAGCACCATCGGGGGAGGTGTCCGCGAAAAGTGATCGCCGAAAATCGCCATGTTACCGGGGGTCGAATTTTGGGAATATTTGACAGGTAGTACCCTGTCGCCATTTTGATTTTTGGGGTCGAAAACAAAAGTGCGATTTGACGGTGCAGCGTTCTAGACTAGACTTCCCTCAAGACCTTTTCTGTGTGGGGACATGGCCAAATCCCAAAACCTGGGCAATTAGGAGCTTTCTAGCAAAAAGTGACGCCATCTTTCTTGCCCAAAAAACCTCAATAATTCATGGAATAAAATCGTTGCGGTCTTCAAATTCGAACCAGCACCATCGGGGGAGGTGTCCGCGAAAAGTGATCGCCGAAAATCGCCATGTTACCGGGGGTCGAATTTTGGGAATATTTGACAGGTAGTACCCTGTCGCCATTTTGATTTTTGGGGTCGAAAACAAAAGTGCGATTTGACGGTGCAGCGTTCTAGACTAGACTTCCCTCAAGACCTTTTCTGTGTGGGGACATGGCCCAATCCCAAAACCTGGGCAATTAGGAGCTTTCTAGCAAAAAGTGACGCCATCTTTCTTGCCCAAAAAACCTCAATAATTCATGGAATAAAATGGTTGCGGCCTTCAAATTCAAACCAGCACCGTCGGGGGAGGTGTCCGCGAAAAGTGATCGCCGAAAATCGCCATGTTACCGGGGGTCGAATTTTGGGAATATTTGACAGGTAGTACCCTGTCGCCATTTTGATTTTTGGGGTCGAAAACAAAAGTGCGATTTGACGGTGCAGCGTTCTAGACTAGACTTCCCTCAAGACCTTTTCTGTGTGGGGACATGGCCAAATCCCAAAACCTGGGCAATTAGGAGCTTTCTAGCAAAAAGTGACGCCATCTTTCTTGCCCAAAAAACCTCAATAATTCATGGAATAAAATGGTTGCGGCCTTCAAATTCAAACCAGCACCGTCGGGAGAGGTGTCCGCGAAAAGTGATCGCCGAAAATCGCCATGTTACCGGGGGTCGAATTTTGGGAATATTTGACAGGTAGTACCCTGTCGCCATTTTGATTTTTGGGGTCGAAAACAAAAGTGCGATTTGACGGTGCAGCGTTCTAGACTAGACTTCCCTCAAGACCTTTTCTGTGTGGGGACATGGCCAAATCCCAAAACCTGGGCAATTAGGAGCTTTCTAGCAAAAAGTGACGCCATCTTTCTTGCCCAAAAAACCTCAATAATTCATGGAATAAAATGGTTGCGGCCTTCAAATTCAAACCAGCACCGTCGGGGGAGGTGTCCGCGAAAAGTGATCGCCGAAAATCGCCATGTTACCGGGGGTCGAATTTTGGGAATATTTGACAGGTAGTACCCTGTCGCCATTTTGATTTTTGGGGTCGAAAACAAAAGTGCGATTTGACGGTGCAGCGTTCTAGACTAGACTTCCCTCAAGACCTTTTCTGTGTGGGGACATGGCCAAATCACAAAACCTGGGCAATTAGGAGCTTTCTACCAAAAAGTGACGCCATCTTTCTTGCCCAAAAAACCTCAATAATTCATGGAATAAAATCGTTGCGGTCTTCAAATTCGAACCAGCACCATCGGGGGAGGTGTCCGCGAAAAGTGATCGCCGAAAATCGCCATGTTACCGGGGGTCGAATTTTGGGAATATTTGACAGGTAGTACCCTGTCGCCATTTTGATTTTTGGGGTCGAAAACAAAAGTGCGATTTGACGGTGCAGCGTTCTAGACTAGACTTCCCTCAAGACCTTTTCTGTGTGGGGACATGGCCAAATCCCAAAACCTGGGCAATTAGGAGCTTTCTAGCAAAAAGTGACGCCATCTTTCTTGCCCAAAAAACCTCAATAATTCATGGAATAAAATGGTTGCGGCCTTCAAATTCAAACCAGCACCGTCGGGGGAGGTGTCCGCGAAAAGTGATCGCCGAAAATCGCCATGTTACCGGGGGTCGAATTTTGGGAATATTTGACAGGTAGTACCCTGTCGCCATTTTGATTTTTGGGGTCGAAAACAAAAGTGCGATTTGACGGTGCAGCGTTCTAGACTAGACTTCCCTCAAGACCTTTTCTGTGTGGGGACATGGCCAAATCCCAAAACCTGGGCAATTAGGAGCTTTCTAGCAAAAAGTGACGCCATCTTTCTTGCCCAAAAAACCTCAATAATTCATGGAATAAAATGGTTGCGGCCTTCAAATTCAAACCAGCACCGTCGGGGGAGGTGTCCGCGAAAAGTGATCGCCGAAAAT
Source organism: Pisaster brevispinus (assembly GCA_023634235.1). Classification (NCBI taxonomy): domain Eukaryota; kingdom Metazoa; phylum Echinodermata; class Asteroidea; order Forcipulatida; family Asteriidae; genus Pisaster; species Pisaster brevispinus. The sequence continues at coordinate 44,386 of JAMKCF010000186.1, forward strand.
CGCCATGTTACCGGGGGTCGAATTTTGGGAATATTTGACAGGTAGTACCCTGTCGCCATTTTGATTTTTGGGGTCGAAAACAAAAGTGCGATTTGACGGTGCAGCGTTCTAGACTAGACTTCCCTCAAGACCTTTTCTGTGTGGGGACATGGCCAAATCACAAAACCTGGGCAATTAGGAGCTTTCTACCAAAAAGTGACGCCATCTTTGTTGGCCAAAAAACCTCAATAATTCATGGAATAAAATCGTTGCGGTCTTCAAATTCGAACCAGCACCATCGGGGGAGGTGTCCGCGAAAAGTGATCGCCGAAAATCGCCATGTTACCGGGGGTCGAATTTTGGGAATATTTGACAGGTAGTACCCTGTCGCCATTTTGATTTTTGGGGTCGAAAACAAAAGTGCGATTTGACGGTGCAGCGTTCTAGACTAGACTTCCCTCAAGACCTTTTCTGTGTGGGGACATGGCCAAATCCCAAAACCTGGGCAATTAGGAGCTTTCTAGCAAAAAGTGACGCCATCTTTCTTGCCCAAAAAACCTCAATAATTCATGGAATAAAATGGTTGCGGCCTTCAAATTCAAACCAGCACCGTCGGGGGAGGTGTCCGCGAAAAGTGATCGCCGAAAATCGCCATGTTACCGGGGGTCGAATTTTGGGAATATTTGAAAGGTAGTACCCTGTCGCCATTTTGATTTTTGGGGTCGAAAACAAAAGTGCGATTTGACGGTGCAGCGTTCTAGACTAGACTTCCCTCAAGACCTTTTCTGTGTGGGGACATGGCCAAATCCCAAAACCTGGGCAATTAGGAGCTTTCTAGCAAAAAGTGACGCCACCTTTCTTGCCCAAAAAACCTCAATAATTCATGGAATAAAATGGTTGCGGCCTTCAAATTCAAACCAGCACCGTCGGGGGAGGTGTCCGCGAAAAGTGATCGCCGAAAATCGCCATGTTACCGGGGGTCGAATTTTGGGAATATTTGACAGGTAGTACCCTGTCGCCATTTTGATTTTTGGGGTCGAAAACAAAAGTGCGATTTGACGGTGCAGCGTTCTAGACTAGACTTCCCTCAAGACCTTTTCTGTGTGGGGACATGGCCAAATCACAAAACCTGGGCAATTAGGAGCTTTCTACCAAAAAGTGACGCCATCTTTGTTGGCCAAAAAACCTCAATAATTCATGGAATAAAATCGTTGCGGTCTTCAAATTCGAACCAGCACCATCGGGGGAGGTGTCCGCGAAAAGTGATCGCCGAAAATCGCCATGTTACCGGGGGTCGAATTTTGGGAATATTTGACAGGTAGTACCCTGTCGCCATTTTGATTTTTGGGGTCGAAAACAAAAGTGCGATTTGACGGTGCAGCGTTCTAGACTAGACTTCCCTCAAGACCTTTTCTGTGTGGGGACATGGCCAAATCCCAAAACCTGGGCAATTAGGAGCTTTCTAGCAAAAAGTGACGCCATCTTTCTTGCCCAAAAAACCTCAATAATTCATGGAATAAAATGGTTGCGGCCTTCAAATTCAAACCAGCACCGTCGGGGGAGGTGTCCGTGAAAAGTGATCGCCGAAAATCGCCATGTTACCGGGGGTCGAATTTTGGGAATATTTGACAGGTAGTACCCTGTCGCCATTTTGATTTTTGGGGTCGAAAACAAAAGTGCGATTTGACGGTGCAGCGTTCTAGACTAGACTTCCCTCAAGACCTTTTCTGTGTGGGGACATGGCCAAATCACAAAACCTGGGCAATTAGGAGCTTTCTACCAAAAAGTGACGCCATCTTTCTTGCCCAAAAAACCTCAATAATTCATGGAATAAAATGGTTGCGGCCTTCAAATTCAAACCAGCACCGTCGGGGGAGGTGTCCGCGAAAAGTGATCGCCGAAAATCGCCATGTTACCGGGGGTCGAATTTTGGGAATATTTGACAGGTAGTACCCTGTCGCCATTTTGATTTTTGGGGTCGAAAACAAAAGTGCGATTTGACGGTGCAGCGTTCTAGACTAGACTTCCCTCAAGACCTTTTCTGTGTGGGGACATGGCCAAATCACAAAACCTGGGCAATTAGGAGCTTTCTACCAAAAAGTGACGCCATCTTTGTTGGCCAAAAAACCTCAATAATTCATGGAATAAAATCGTTGCGGTCTTCAAATTCGAACCAGCACCGTCGGGGGAGGTGTCCGCGAAAAGTGATCGCCGAAAATCGCCATGTTACCGGGGGTCGAATTTTGGGAATATTTGACAGGTAGTACCCTGTCGCCATTTTGATTTTTGGGGTCGAAAACAAAAGTGCGATTTGACGGTGCAGCGTTCTAGACTAGACTTCCCTCAAGACCTTTTCTGTGTGGGGACATGGCCAAATCCCAAAACCTGGGCAATTAGGAGCTTTCTAGCAAAAAGTGACGCCATCTTTCTTGCCCAAAAAACCTCAATAATTCATGGAATAAAATGGTTGCGGCCTTCAAATTCAAACCAGCACCGTCGGGGGAGGTGTCCGCGAAAAGTGATCGCCGAAAATCGCCATGTTACCGGGGGTCGAATTTTGGGAATATTTGACAGGTAGTACCCTGTCGCCATTTTGATTTTTGGGGTCGAAAACAAAAGTGCGATTTGACGGTGCAGCGTTCTAGACTAGACTTCCCTCAAGACCTTTTCTGTGTGGGGACATGGCCAAATCCCAAAACCTGGGCAATTAGGAGCTTTCTAGCAAAAAGTGACGCCATCTTTCTTGCCCAAAAAACCTCAATAATTCATGGAATAAAATGGTTGCGGCCTTCAAATTCAAACCAGCACCGTCGGGGGAGGTGTCCGCGAAAAGTGATCGCCGAAAATCGCCATGTTACCGGGGGTCGAATTTTGGGAATATTTGACAGGTAGTACCCTGTCGCCATTTTGATTTTTGGGGTCGAAAACAAAAGTGCGATTTGACGGTGCAGCGTTCTAGACTAGACTTCCCTCAAGACCTTTTCTGTGTGGGGACATGGCCAAATCACAAAACCTGGGCAATTAGGAGCTTTCTAGCAAAAAGTGACGCCATCTTTGTTGGCCAAAAAACCTCAATAATTCATGGAATAAAATCGTTGCGGTCTTCAAATTCGAACCAGCACCATCGGGGGAGGTGTCCGCGAAAAGTGATCGCCGAAAATCGCCATGTTACCGGGGGTCGAATTTTGGGAATATTTGACAGGTAGTACCCTGTCGCCATTTTGATTTTTGGGGTCGAAAACAAAAGTGCGATTTGACGGTGCAGCGTTCTAGACTAGACTTCCCTCAAGACCTTTTCTGTGTGGGGACATGGCCAAATCCCAAAACCTGGGCAATTAGGAGCTTTCTAGCAAAAAGTGACGCCATCTTTCTTGCCCAAAAAACCTCAACAATTCATGGAATAAAATGGTTGCGGCCTTCAAATTCAAACCAGCACCGTCGGGGGAGGTGTCCGCGAAAAGTGATCGCCGAAAATCGCCATGTTACTGGGGGTCGAATTTTGGGAATATTTGACAGGTAGTACCCTGTCGCCATTTTGATTTTTGGGGTCGAAAACAAAAGTGCGATTTGACGGTGCAGCGTTCTAGACTAGACTTCCCTCAAGACCTTTTCTGTGTGGGGACATGGCCAAATCCCAAAACCTGGCAATTAGGAGCTTTCTAGCAAAAAGTGACGCCATCTTTCTTGCCCCAAAAACCTCAATAATTCATGGAATAAAATGGTTGCGGCCTTCAAATTCAAACCAGCACCGTCGGGGGAGGTGTCCGCGAAAAGTGATCGCCGAAAATCGCCATGTTACCGGGGGTCGAATTTTGGGAATATTTGACAGGTAGTACCCTGTCGCCATTTTGATTTTTGGGGTCGAAAACAAAAGTGCGATTTGACGGTGCAGCGTTCTAGACTAGACTTCCCTCAAGACCTTTTCTGTGTGGGGACATGGCCAAATCCCAAAACCTGGGCAATTAGGAGCTTTCTAGCAAAAAGTGACGCCATCTTTCTTGCCCAAAAAACCTCAATAATTCATGGAATAAAATGGTTGCGGCCTTCAAATTCAAACCAGCACCGTCGGGGGAGGTGTCCGCGAAAAGTGATCGCCGAAAATCGCCATGTTACCGGGGGTCGAATTTTGGGAATATTTGACAGGTAGTACCCTGTCGCCATTTTGATTTTTGGGGTCGAAAACAAAAGTGCGATTTGACGGTGCAGCGTTCTAGACTAGACTTCCCTCAAGACCTTTTCTGTGTGGGGACATGGCCAAATCACAAAACCTGGGCAATTAGGAGCTTTCTACCAAAAAGTGACGCCATCTTTGTTGGCCAAAAAACCTCAATAATTCATGGAATAAAATCGTTGCGGTCTTCAAATTCGAACCAGCACCATCGGGGGAGGTGTCCGCGAAAAGTGATCGCCGAAAATCGCCATGTTACCGGGGGTCGAATTTTGGGAATATTTGACAGGTAGTACCCTGTCGCCATTTTGATTTTTGGGGTCGAAAACAAAAGTGCGATTTGACGGTGCAGCGTTCTAGACTAGACTTCCCTCAAGACCTTTTCTGTGTGGGGACATGGCCAAATCCCAAAACCTGGGCAATTAGGAGCTTTCTAGCAAAAAGTGACGCCATCTTTCTTGCCCAAAAAACCTCAATAATTCATGGAATAAAATGGTTGCGGCCTTCAAATTCAAACCAGCACCGTCGGGGGAGGTGTCCGCGAAAAGTGATCGCCGAAAATCGCCATGTTACCGGGGGTCGAATTTTGGGAATATTTGACAGGTAGTACTCTGTCGCCATTTTGATTTTTGGGGTCGAAAACAAAAGTGCGATTTGACGGTGCAGCGTTCTAGACTAGACTTCCCTCAAGACCTTTTCTGTGTGGGGACATGGCCAAATCACAAAACCTGGGCAATTAGGAGCTTTCTACCAAAAAGTGACGCCATCTTTGTTGGCCAAAAAACCTCAATAATTCATGGAATAAAATCGTTGCGGTCTTCAAATTCGAACCAGCACCATCGGGGGAGGTGTCCGCGAAAAGTGATCGCCGAAAATCGCCATGTTACCGGGGGTCGAATTTTGGGAATATTTGACAGGTAGTACCCTGTCGCCATTTTGATTTTTGGGGTCGAAAACAAAAGTGCGATTTGACGGTGCAGCGTTCTAGACTAGACTTCCCTGAAGACCTTTTCTGTGTGGGGACATGGCCAAATCCCAAAACCTGGGCAATTAGGAGCTTTCTAGCAAAAGTGACGCCATCTTTCTTGCCCAAAAAACCTCAATAATTCATGGAATAAAATGGTTGCGGCCTTCAAATTCAAACCAGCACCGTCGGGGGAGGTGTCCGCGAAAAGTGATCGCCGAAAATCGCCATGTTACCGGGGGTCGAATTTTGGGAATATTTGACAGGTAGTACCCTGTCGCCATTTTGATTTTTGGGGTCGAAAACAAAAGTGCGATTTGACGGTGCAGCGTTCTAGACTAGACTTCCCTCAAGACCTTTTCTGTGTGGGGACATGGCCAAATCACAAAACCTGGGCAATTAGGAGCATTCTACCAAAAAGTGACGCCATCTTTGTTGGCCAAAAAACCTCAATAATTCATGGAATAAAATCGTTGCGGTCTTCAAATTCGAACCAGCACCATCGGGGGAGGTGTCCGCGAAAAGTGATCGCCGAAAATCGCCATGTTACCGGGGGTCGAATTTTGGGAATATTTGACAGGTAGTACCCTGTCGCCATTTTGATTTTTGGGGTCGAAAACAAAAGTGCGATTTGACGGTGCAGCGTTCTAGACTAGACTTCCCTCAAGACCTTTTCTGTGTGGGGACATGGCCAAATCCCAAAACCTGGGCAATTAGGAGCTTTCTAGCAAAAAGTGACGCCATCTTTCTTGCCCAAAAAACCTCAATAATTCATGGAATAAAATGGTTGCGGCCTTCAAATTCAAACCAGCACCGTCGGGGGAGGTGTCCGCGAAAAGTGATCGCCGAAAATCGCCATGTTACCGGGGGTCGAATTTTGGGAATATTTGACAGGTAGTACCCTGTCGCCATTTTGATTTTTGGGGTCGAAAACAAAAGTGCGATTTGACGGTGCAACGTTCTAGACTAGACTTCCCTCAAGACCTTTTCTGTGTGGGGACATGGCCAAATCACAAAACCTGGGCAATTAGGAGCTTTCTACCAAAAAGTGACGCCATCTTTGTTGGCCAAAAAACCTCAATAATTCATGGAATAAAATCGTTGCGGTCTTCAAATTCGAACCAGCACCATCGGGGGTGGTGTCCGCGAAAAGTGATCGCCGAAAATCGCCATGTTACCGGGGGTCGAATTTTGGGAATATTTGACAGGTAGTACCCTGTCGCCATTTTGATTTTTGGGGTCGAAAACAAAAGTGCGATTTGACGGTGCAGCGTTCTAGACTAGACTTCCCTCAAGACCTTTTCTGTGTGGGGACATGGCCAAATCCCAAAACCTGGGCAATTAGGAGCTTTCTAGCAAAAAGTGACGCCATCTTTCTTGCCCAAAAAACCTCAATAATTCATGGAATAAAATGGTTGCGGCCTTCAAATTCAAACCAGCACCGTCGGGGGAGGTGTCCGCGAAAAGTGATCGCCGAAAATCGCCATGTTACCGGGGGTCGAATTTTGGGAATATTTGACAGGTAGTACCCTGTCGCCATTTTGATTTTTGGGGTCGAAAACAAAAGTGCGATTTGACGGTGCAGCGTTCTAGACTAGACTTCCCTGAAGACCTTTTCTGTGTGGGGACATGGCCAAATCCCAAAACCTGGGCAATTAGGAGCTTTCTAGCAAAAAGTGACGCCATCTTTCTTGCCCAAAAAACCTCAATAATTCATGGAATAAAATGGTTGCGGCCTTCAAATTCAAACCAGCACCGTCGGGGGAGGTGTCCGCGAAAAGTGATCGCCGAAAATCGCCATGTTACCGGGGGTCGAATTTTGGGAATATTTGACAGGTAGTACCCTGTCGCCATTTTGATTTTTGGGGTCGAAAACAAAAGTGCGATTTGACGGTGCAGCGTTCTAGACTAGACTTCCCTCAAGACCTTTTCTGTGTGGGGACATGGCCAAATCACAAAACCTGGGCAATTAGGAGCTTTCTACCAAAAAGTGACGCCATCTTTGTTGGCCAAAAAACCTCAATAATTCATGGAATAAAATCGTTGCAGTCTTCAAATTCGAACCAGCACCATCGGGGGAGGTGTCCGCGAAAAGTGATCGCCGAAAATCGCCATGTTACCGCGGGTCGAATTTTGGGAATATTTGACAGGTAGTACCCTGTCGCCATTTTGATTTTTGGGGTCGAAAACAAAAGTGCGATTTGACGGTGCAGCGTTCTAGACTAGACTTCCCTCAAGACCTTTTCTGTGTGGGGACATGGCCAAATCCCAAAACCTGGGCAATTAGGAGCTTTCTAGCAAAAAGTGACGCCATCTTTCTTGCCCAAAAAACCTCAATAATTCATGGAATAAAATGGTTGCGGCCTTCAAATTCAAACCAGCACCGTCGGGGGAGGTGTCCGCGAAAAGTGATCGCCGAAAATCGCCATGTTACCGGGGGTCGAATTTTGGGAATATTTGACAGGTAGTACCCTGTCGCCATTTTGATTTTTGGGGTCGAAAACAAAAGTGCGATTTGACGGTGCAGCGTTCTAGACTAGACTTCCCTCAAGACCTTTTCTGTGTGGGGACATGGCCAAATCACAAAACCTGGGCAATTAGGAGCTTTCTACCAAAAAGTGACGCCATCTTTCTTGCCCAAAAAACCTCAATAATTCATGGAATAAAATCGTTGCGGTCTTCAAATTCGAACCAGCACCATCGGGGGAGGTGTCCGCGAAAAGTGATCGCCGAAAATCGCCATGTTACCGGGGGTCGAATTTTGGGAATATTTGACAGGTAGTACCCTGTCGCCATTTTGATTTTTGGGGTCGAAAACAAAAGTGCGATTTGACGGTGCAGCGTTCTAGACTAGACTTCCCTGAAGACCTTTTCTGTGTGGGGACATGGCCAAATCCCAAAACCTGGGCAATTAGGAGCTTTCTAGCAAAAAGTGACGCCATCTTTCTTGCCCAAAAAACCTCAATAATTCATGGAATAAAATGGTTGCGGCCTTCAAATTCAAACCAGCACCGTCGGGGGAGGTGTCCGCGAAAAGTGATCGCCGAAAATCGCCATGTTACCGGGGGTCGAATTTTGGGAATATTTGACAGGTAGTACCCTGTCGCCATTTTGATTTTTGGGGTCGAAAACAAAAGTGCGATTTGACGGTGCAGCGTTCTAGACTAGACTTCCCTCAAGACCTTTTCTGTGTGGGGACATGGCCAAATCACAAAACCTGGGCAATTAGGAGCTTTCTACCAAAAAGTGACGCCATCTTTGTTGGCCAAAAAACCTCAATAATTCATGGAATAAAATCGTTGCGGTCTTCAAATTCGAACCAGCACCATCGGGGGAGGTGTCCGCGAAAAGTGATCGCCGAAAATCGCCATGTTACCGGGGGTCGAATTTTGGGAATATTTGACAGGTAGTACCCTGTCGCCATTTTGATTTTTGGGGTCGAAAACAAAAGTGCGATTTGACGGTGCAGCGTTCTAGACTAGACTTCCCTCAAGACCTTTTCTGTGTGGGGACATGGCCAAATCCCAAAACCTGGGCAATTAGGAGCTTTCTAGCAAAAAGTGACGCCATCTTTCTTGCCCAAAAAACCTCAATAATTCATGGAATAAAATGGTTGCGGCCTTCAAATTCAAACCAGCACCGTCGGGGGAGGTGTCCGCGAAAAGTGATCGCCGAAAATCGCCATGTTACCGGGGGTCGAATTTTGGGAATATTTGACAGGTAGTACCCTGTCGCCATTTTGATTTTTGGGGTCGAAAACAAAAGTGCGATTTGACGGTGCAGCGTTCTAGACTAGACTTCCCTCAAGACCTTTTCTGTGTGGGGACATGGCCAAATCCCAAAACCTGGGCAATTAGGAGCTTTCTAGCAAAAAGTGACGCCATCTTTCTTGCCCAAAAAACCTCAATAATTCATGGAATAAAATGGTTGCGGCCTTCAAATTCAAACCAGCACCGTCGGGGGAGGTGTCCGCGAAAAGTGATCGCCGAAAATCGCCATGTTACCGGGGGTCGAATTTTGGGAATATTTGACAGGTAGTACCCTGTCGCCATTTTGATTTTTGGGGTCGAAAACAAAAGTGCGATTTGACGGTGCAGCGTTCTAGACTAGACTTCCCTCAAGACCTTTTCTGTGTGGGGACATGGCCAAATCCCAAAACCTGGGCAATTAGGAGCTTTCTAGCAAAAAGTGACGCCATCTTTCTTGCCCAAAAAACCTCAATAATTCATGGAATAAAATGGTTGCGGCCTTCAAATTCAAACCAGCACCGTCGGGGGAGGTGTCCGCGAAAAGTGATCGCCGAAAATCGCCATGTTACCGGGGGTCGAATTTTGGGAATATTTGACAGGTAGTACCCTGTCGCCATTTTGATTTTTGGGGTCGAAAACAAAAGTGCGATTTGACGGTGCAGCGTTCTAGACTAGACTTCCCTCAAGACCTTTTCTGTGTGGGGACATGGCCAAATCACAAAACCTGGGCAATTAGGAGCTTTCTACCAAAAAGTGACGCCATCTTTGTTGCCCAAAAAACCTCAATAATTCATGGAATAAAATCGTTGCGGTCTTCAAATTCGAACCAGCACCATCGGGGGAGGTGTCCGCGAAAAGTGATCGCCGAAAATCGCCATGTTACCGGGGGTCGAATTTTGGGAATATTTGACAGGTAGTACCCTGTCGCCATTTTGATTTTTGGGGTCGAAAACAAAAGTGCGATTTGACGGTGCAGCGTTCTAGACTAGACTTCCCTCAAGACCTTTTCTGTGTGGGGACATGGCCAAATCCCAAAACCTGGGCAATTAGGAGCTTTCTAGCAAAAAGTGACGCCATCTTTCTTGCCCAAAAAACCTCAATAATTCATGGAATAAAATGGTTGCGGCCTTCAAATTCCAACCAGCACCGTCGGGGGAGGTGTCCGCGAAAAGTGATCGCCGAAAATCGCCATGTTACCGGGGGTCGAATTTTGGGAATATTTGACAGGTAGTACCCTGTCGCCATTTTGATTTTTGGGGTCGAAAACAAAAGTGCGATTTGACGGTGCAGCGTTCTAGACTAGACTTCCCTCAAGACCTTTTCTGTGTGGGGACATGGCCAAATCACAAAACCTGGGCAATTAGGAGCTTTCTACCAAAAAGTGACGCCATCTTTGTTGGCCAAAAAACCTCAATAATTCATGGAATAAAATCGTTGCGGTCTTCAAATTCGAACCAGCACCATCGGGGGAGGTGTCCGCGAAAAGTGATCGCCGAAAATCGCCATGTTACCGGGGGTCGAATTTTGGGAATATTTGACAGGTAGTACCCTGTCGCCATTTTGATTTTTGGGGTCGAAAACAAAAGTGCGATTTGACGGTGCAGCGTTCTAGACTAGACTTCCCTCAAGACCTTTTCTGTGTGGGGACATGGCCAAATCCCAAAACCTGGGCAATTAGGAGCTTTCTAGCAAAAAGTGACGCCATCTTTCTTGCCCAAAAAACCTCAATAATTCATGGAATAAAATGGTTGCGGCCTTCAAATTCAAACCAGCACCGTCGGGGGAGGTGTCCGCGAAAAGTGATCGCCGAAAATCGCCATGTTACCGGGGGTCGAATTTTGGGAATATTTGACAGGTAGTACCCTGTCGCCATTTTGATTTTTGGGGTCGAAAACAAAAGTGCGATTTGACGGTGCAGCGTTCTAGACTAGACTTCCCTCAAGACCTTTTCTGTGTGGGGACATGGCCAAATCACAAAACCTGGGCAATTAGGAGCTTTCTACCAAAAAGTGACGCCATCTTTGTTGGCCAAAAAACCTCAATAATTCATGGAATAAAATCGTTGCGGTCTTCAAATTCGAACCAGCACCATCGGGGGAGGTGTCCGCGAAAAGTGATCGCCGAAAATCGCCATGTTACCGGGGGTCGAATTTTGGGAATATTTGACAGGTAGTACCCTGTCGCCATTTTGATTTTTGGGGTCGAAAACAAAAGTGCGATTTGACGGTGCAGCGTTCTAGACTAGACTTCCCTCAAGACCTTTTCTGTGTGGGGACATGGCCAAATCCCAAAACCTGGGCAATTAGGAGCTTTCTAGCAAAAAGTGACGCCATCTTTCTTGCCCAAAAAACCTCAATAATTCATGGAATAAAATGGTTGCGGCCTTCAAATTCAAACCAGCACCGTCGGGGGAGGTGTCCGCGAAAAGTGATCGCCGAAAATCGCCATGTTACCGGGGGTCGAATTTTGGGAATATTTGACAGGTAGTACCCTGTCGCCATTTTGATTTTTGGGGTCGAAAACAAAAGTGCGATTTGACGGTGCAGCGTTCTAGACTAGACTTCCCTCAAGACCTTTTCTGTGTGGGGACATGGCCAAATCCCAAAACCTGGGCAATTAGGAGCTTTCTACCAAAAAGTGACGCCATCTTTGTTGCCCAAAAAACCTCAATAATTCATGGAATAAAATGGTTGCGGCCTTCAAATTCAAACCAGCACCGTCGGGGGAGGTGTCCGCGAAAAGTGATCGCCGAAAATCGCCATGTTACCGGGGGTCGAATTTTGGGAATATTTGACAGGTAGTACCCTGTCGCCATTTTGATTTTTGGGGTCGAAAACAAAAAGTGCGATTTGACGGTGCAGCGTTCTAGACTAGACTTCCCTCAAGACCTTTTCTGTGTGGGGACATGGCCAAATCACAAAACCTGGGCAATTAGGAGCTTTCTACCAAAAAGTGACGCCATCTTTGTTGCCCAAAAAACCTCAATAATTCATGGAATAAAATGGTTGCGGCCTTCAAATTCAAACCAGCACCGTCGGGGGAGGTGTCCGCGAAAAGTGATCGCCGAAAATCGCCATGTTACCGGGGGTCGAATTTTGGGAATATTTGACAGGTAGTACCCTGTCGCCATTTTGATTTTTGGGGTCGAAAACAAAAGTGCGATTTGACGGTGCAGCGTTCTAGACTAGACTTCCCTCAAGACCTTTTCTGTGTGGGGACATGGCCAAATCCCAAAACCTGGGCAATTAGGAGCTTTCTACCAAAAAGTGACGCCATCTTTGTTGCCCAAAAAACCTCAATAATTCATGGAATAAAATGGTTGCGGCCTTCAAATTCAAACCAGCACCGTCGGGGGAGGTGTCCGCGAAAAGTGATCGCCGAAAATCGCCATGTTACCGGGGGTCGAATTTTGGGAATATTTGACAGGTAGTACCCTGTCGCCATTTTGATTTTTGGGGTCGAAAACAAAAAGTGCGATTTGACGGTGCAGCGTTCTAGACTAGACTTCCCTCAAGACCTTTTCTGTGTGGGGACATGGCCAAATCACAAAACCTGGGCAATTAGGAGCTTTCTACCAAAAAGTGACGCCATCTTTGTTGCCCAAAAAACCTCAATAATTCATGGAATAAAATGGTTGCGGCCTTCAAATTCCAACCAGCACCGTCGGGGGAGGTGTCCGCGAAAAGTGATCGCCGAAAATCGCCATGTTACCGGGGGTCGAATTTTGGGAATATTTGACAGGTAGTACCCTGTCGCCATTTTGATTTTTGGGGTCGAAAACAAAAGTGCGATTTGACGGTGCAGCGTTCTAGACTAGACTTCCCTCAAGACCTTTTCTGTGTGGGGACATGGCCAAATCACAAAACCTGGGCAATTAGGAGCTTTCTAGCAAAAAGTGACGCCATCTTTGTTGCCCAAAAAACCTCAATAATTCATGGAATAAAATGGTTGCGGCCTTCAAATTCAAACCAGCACCGTCGGGGGAGGTGTCCGCGAAAAGTGATCGCCGAAAATCGCCATGTTACCGGGGGTCGAATTTTGGGAATATTTGACAGGTAGTACCCTGTCGCCATTTTGATTTTTGGGGTCGAAAACAAAAAGTGCGATTTGACGGTGCAGCGTTCTAGACTAGACTTCCCTCAAGACCTTTTCTGTGTGGGGACATGGCCAAATCACAAAACCTGGGCAATTAGGAGCTTTCTACCAAAAAGTGACGCCATCTTTGTTGCCCAAAAAACCTCAATAATTCATGGAATAAAATGGTTGCGGCCTTCAAATTCAAACCAGCACCGTCGGGGGAGGTGTCCGCGAAAAGTGATCGCCGAAAATCGCCATGTTACCGGGGGTCGAATTTTGGGAATATTTGACAGGTAGTACCCTGTCGCCATTTTGATTTTTGGGGTCGAAAACAAAAGTGCGATTTGACGGTGCAGCGTTCTAGACTAGACTTCCCTCAAGACCTTTTCTGTGTGGGGACATGGCCAAATCACAAAACCTGGGCAATTAGGAGCTTTCTACCAAAAAGTGACGCCATCTTTGTTGCCCAAAAAACCTCAATAATTCATGGAATAAAATGGTTGCGGCCTTCAAATTCCAACCAGCACCGTCGGGGGAGGTGTCCGCGAAAAGTGATCGCCGAAAATCGCCATGTTACCGGGGGTCGAATTTTGGGAATATTTGACAGGTAGTACCCTGTCGCCATTTTGATTTTTGGGGTCGAAAACAAAAGTGCGATTTGACGGTGCAGCGTTCTAGACTAGACTTCCCTCAAGACCTTTTCTGTGTGGGGACATGGCCAAATCCCAAAACCTGGGCAATTAGGAGCTTTCTACCAAAAAGTGACGCCATCTTTGTTGCCCAAAAAACCTCAATAATTCATGGAATAAAATGGTTGCGGCCTTCAAATTCAAACCAGCACCGTCGGGGGAGGTGTCCGCGAAAAGTGATCGCCGAAAATCGCCATGTTACCGGGGGTCGAATTTTGGGAATATTTGACAGGTAGTACCCTGTCGCCATTTTGATTTTTGGGGTCGAAAACAAAAAGTGCGATTTGACGGTGCAGCGTTCTAGACTAGACTTCCCTCAAGACCTTTTCTGTGTGGGGACATGGCCAAATCACAAAACCTGGGCAATTAGGAGCTTTCTACCAAAAAGTGACGCCATCTTTGTTGCCCAAAAAACCTCAATAATTCATGGAATAAAATGGTTGCGGCCTTCAAATTCAAACCAGCACCGTCGGGGGAGGTGTCCGCGAAAAGTGATCGCCGAAAATCGCCATGTTACCGGGGGTCGAATTTTGGGAATATTTGACAGGTAGTACCCTGTCGCCATTTTGATTTTTGGGGTCGAAAACAAAAGTGCGATTTGACGGTGCAGCGTTCTAGACTAGACTTCCCTCAAGACCTTTTCTGTGTGGGGACATGGCCAAATCCCAAAACCTGGGCAATTAGGAGCTTTCTACCAAAAAGTGACGCCATCTTTGTTGCCCAAAAAACCTCAATAATTCATGGAATAAAATGGTTGCGGCCTTCAAATTCAAACCAGCACCGTCGGGGGAGGTGTCCGCGAAAAGTGATCGCCGAAAATCGCCATGTTACCGGGGGTCGAATTTTGGGAATATTTGACAGGTAGTACCCTGTCGCCATTTTGATTTTTGGGGTCGAAAACAAAAAGTGCGATTTGACGGTGCAGCGTTCTAGACTAGACTTCCCTCAAGACCTTTTCTGTGTGGGGACATGGCCAAATCACAAAACCTGGGCAATTAGGAGCTTTCTACCAAAAAGTGACGCCATCTTTGTTGCCCAAAAAACCTCAATAATTCATGGAATAAAATGGTTGCGGCCTTCAAATTCCAACCAGCACCGTCGGGGGAGGTGTCCGCGAAAAGTGATCGCCGAAAATCGCCATGTTACCGGGGGTCGAATTTTGGGAATATTTGACAGGTAGTACCCTGTCGCCATTTTGATTTTTGGGGTCGAAAACAAAAGTGCGATTTGACGGTGCAGCGTTCTAGACTAGACTTCCCTCAAGACCTTTTCTGTGTGGGGACATGGCCAAATCACAAAACCTGGGCAATTAGGAGCTTTCTACCAAAAAGTGACGCCATCTTTGTTGCCCAAAAAACCTCAATAATTCATGGAATAAAATGGTTGCGGCCTTCAAATTCAAACCAGCACCGTCGGGGGAGGTGTCCGCGAAAAGTGATCGCCGAAAATCGCCATGTTACCGGGGGTCGAATTTTGGGAATATTTGACAGGTAGTACCCTGTCGCCATTTTGATTTTTGGGGTCGAAAACAAAAAGTGCGATTTGACGGTGCAGCGTTCTAGACTAGACTTCCCTCAAGACCTTTTCTGTGTGGGGACATGGCCAAATCACAAAACCTGGGCAATTAGGAGCTTTCTACCAAAAAGTGACGCCATCTTTGTTGCCCAAAAAACCTCAATAATTCATGGAATAAAATGGTTGCGGCCTTCAAATTCAAACCAGCACCGTCGGGGGAGGTGTCCGCGAAAAGTGATCGCCGAAAATCGCCATGTTACCGGGGGTCGAATTTTGGGAATATTTGACAGGTAGTACCCTGTCGCCATTTTGATTTTTGGGGTCGAAAACAAAAGTGCGATTTGACGGTGCAGCGTTCTAGACTAGACTTCCCTCAAGACCTTTTCTGTGTGGGGACATGGCCAAATCACAAAACCTGGGCAATTAGGAGCTTTCTACCAAAAAGTGACGCCATCTTTGTTGCCCAAAAAACCTCAATAATTCATGGAATAAAATGGTTGCGGCCTTCAAATTCCAACCAGCACCGTCGGGGGAGGTGTCCGCGAAAAGTGATCGCCGAAAATCGCCATGTTACCGGGGGTCGAATTTTGGGAATATTTGACAGGTAGTACCCTGTCGCCATTTTGATTTTTGGGGTCGAAAACAAAAGTGCGATTTGACGGTGCAGCGTTCTAGACTAGACTTCCCTCAAGACCTTTTCTGTGTGGGGACATGGCCAAATCACAAAACCTGGGCAATTAGGAGCTTTCTACCAAAAAGTGACGCCATCTTTCTTGCCCAAAAAACCTCAATAATTCATGGAATAAAATGGTTGCGGCCTTCAAATTCAAACCAGCACCGTCGGGGGAGGTGTCCGCGAAAAGTGATCGCCGAAAATCGCCATGTTACCGGGGGTCGAATTTTGGGAATATTTGACAGGTAGTACCCTGTCGCCATTTTGATTTTTGGGGTCGAAAACAAAAGTGCGATTTGACGGTGCAGCGTTCTAGACTAGACTTCCCTCAAGACCTTTTCTGTGTGGGGACATGGCCAAATCACAAAACCTGGGCAATTAGGAGCTTTCTACCAAAAAGTGACGCCATCTTTGTTGCCCAAAAAACCTCAATAATTCATGGAATAAAATGGTTGCGGCCTTCAAATTCAAACCAGCACCGTCGGGGGAGGTGTCCGCGAAAAGTGATCGCCGAAAATCGCCATGTTACCGGGGGTCGAATTTTGGGAATATTTGACAGGTAGTACCCTGTCGCCATTTTGATTTTTGGGGTCGAAAACAAAAGTGCGATTTGACGGTGCAGCGTTCTAGACTAGACTTCCCTCAAGACCTTTTCTGTGTGGGGACATGGCCAAATCCCAAAACCTGGGCAATTAGGAGCTTTCTACCAAAAAGTGACGCCATCTTTGTTGCCCAAAAAACCTCAATAATTCATGGAATAAAATGGTTGCGGCCTTCAAATTCCAACCAGCACCGTCGGGGGAGGTGTCCGCGAAAAGTGATCGCCGAAAATCGCCTTGTTACCGGGGGTCGAATTTTGGGAATATTTGACAGGTAGTACCCTGTCGCCATTTTGATTTTTGGGGTCGAAAACAAAAGTGCGATTTGACGGTGCAGCGTTCTAGACTAGACTTCCCTCAAGACCTTTTCTGTGTGGGGACATGGCCAAATCCCCAAACCTGGGCAATTAGGAGCTTTCTACCAAAAAGTGACGCCATCTTTCTTGCCCAAAAAACCTCAATAATTCATGGAATAAAATGGTTGCGGCCTTCAAATTCCAACCAGCACCGTCGGGGGAGGTGTCCGCGAAAAGTGATCGCCGAAAATCGCCATGTTACCGGGGGTCGAATTTTGGGAATATTTGACAGGTAGTACCCTGTCGCCATTTTGATTTTTGGGGTCGAAAACAAAAGTGCGATTTGACGGTGCAGCGTTCTAGACTAGACTTCCCTGAAGACCTTTTCTGTGTGGGGACATGGCCAAATCCCCAAACCTGGGCAATTAGGAGCTTTCTACCAAAAAGTGACGCCATCTTTGTTGCCCAAAAAACCTCAATAATTCATGGAATAAAATGGTTGCGGCCTTCAAATTCCAACCAGCACCGTCGGGGGAGGTGTCCGCGAAAAGTGATCGCCGAAAATCGCCATGTTACCGGGGGTCGAATTTTGGGAATATTTGACAGGTAGTACCCTGTCGCCATTTTGATTTTTGGGGTCGAAAACAAAAGTGCGATTTGACGGTGCAGCGTTCTAGACTAGACTTCCCTGAAGACCTTTTCTGTGTGGGGACATGGCCAAATCCCAAAACCTGGGCAATTAGAATCTTTCTACCAAAAAGTGACGCCATCTTTGTTGCCCAAAAAACCTCAATAATTCATGGAATAAAATGGTTGCGGCCTTCAAATTCCAACCAGCACCGTCGGGGGAGGTGTCCGCGAAAAGTGATCGCCGAAAATCGCCATGTTACCGGGGGTCGAATTTTGGGAATATTTGACAGGTAGTACCCTGTCGCCATTTTGATTTTTGGGGTCGAAAACAAAAGTGCGATTTGACGGTGCAGCGTTCTAGACTAGACTTCCCTCAAGACCTTTTCTGTGTGGGGACATGGCCAAATCACAAAACCTGGGCAATTAGGAGCTTTCTACCAAAAAGTGACGCCATCTTTCTTGCCCAAAAAACCTCAATAATTCATGGAATAAAATGGTTGCGGCCTTCAAATTCAAACCAGCACCGTCGGGGGAGGTGTCCGCGAAAAGTGATCGCCGAAAATCGCCATGTTACCGGGGGTCGAATTTTGGGAATATTTGACAGGTAGTACCCTGTCGCCATTTTGATTTTTGGGGTCGAAAACAAAAGTGCGATTTGTCGGTGCAGCGTTCTAGACTAGACTTCCCTCAAGACCTTTTCTGTGTGGGGACATGGCCAAATCACAAAACCTAGGCAATAAGGAGCTTTCTACCAAAAAGTGACGCCATCTTTGTTGCCCAAAAAACCTCAATAATTCATGGAATAAAATGGTTGCGGCCTTCAAATTCCAACCAGCACCGTCGGGGGAGGTGTCCGCGAAAAGTGATCGCCGAAAATCGCCATGTTAGCGGGGGTCGAATTTTGGGAATATTTGACAGGTAGTACCCTGTCGCCGTTTTGATTTTTGGGGTCGAAAACAAAAGTGCGATTTGACGGTGCAGCGTTCTAGACTAGACTTCCCTGAAGACCTTTTCTGTGTGGGGACATGGCCAAATCCCCAAACCTGGGCAATTAGGAGCTTTCTACCAAAAAGTGACGCCATCTTTGTTGACCAAAAAACCTCAATAATTCATGGAATAAAATGCTTGCGGCCTTCAAATTCCAACCAGCACCGTCGGGGGAGGTGTCCGCGAAAAGTGATCGCGGAAAATCGCCATGTTACCGGGGGTCGAATTTTGGGAATATTTGACAGGTAGTACCCTGTCGCCAATTTGATTTTTGGGGTCGAAAACAAAAGTGCGATTTGACGGTGCAGCGTTCTAGACTAGACTTCCCTGAAGACCTTTTCTGTGTGGGGACATGGCCAAATCCCAAAACCTGGGCAATTTGGAGCTTTCTAGCAAAAAGTGACGCCATCTTTGTTGCCCAAAAAACCTAAATAATTCATGGAATAAAATGGTTGCGGCCTTCAAATTCCAACCAGCACCGTCGGGGGAGGTGTCCGCGAAAAGTGATCGCCGAAAATCGCCATGTTACCGGGGGTCGAATTTTGGGAATATTTGACAGGTAGTACCCTGTCGCCATTTTGATTTTTGGGGTCGAAAACAAAAGTGCGATTTGACGGTGCAGCGTTCTAGACTAGACTTCCCTGAAGACCTTTTCTGTGTGGGGACATGGCCAAATCCCAAAACCTGGGAAATTAGGAGCTTTCTACCAAAAAGTGACGCCATCTTTGTTGCCCAAAAAACCTCAATAATTCATGGAATAAAATGGTTGCGGCCTTCAAATTCCAACCAGCACCGTCGGGGGAGGTGTCCGCCAAAAGTGATCGCCGAAAATCGCCATGTTACCGGGGGTCGAATTTTGGGAATATTTGACAGGTAGTACCCTGTCGCCATTTTGATTTTTGGGGTCGAAAACAAAAGTGCGATTTGACGGTGCAGCGTTCTAGACTAGACTTCCCTGAAGACCTTTTCTGTGTGGGGACACGGCCAAATCCCAAAACCTGGGCAATTAGGAGCTTTCTACCAAAAAGTGACGCCATCTTTGTTGCCCCAAAAACCTCAATAATTCATGGAATAAAATGGTTGCGGCCTTCAAATTCCAACCAGCACCGTCGGGGGAGGTGTCCGCGAAAAGTGATCGCCGAAAATCGCCATGTTACCGGGGGTCGAATTTTGGGAATATTTGACAGGTAGTACCCTGTCGCCATTTTGATTTTTGGGGTCGAAAACAAAAGTGCGATTTGACGGTGCAGCGTTCTAGACTAGACTTCCCTGAAGACCTTTTCTGTGTGGGGACATGGCCAAATCCCAAAACCTGGGCAATTAGGAGCTTTCTACCAAAAAGTGACGCCATCTTTGTTGCCCAAAAAACCTCAATAATTCATGGAATAAAATGGTTGCGGCCTTCAAATTCCAACCAGCACCGTCGGGGGAGGTGTCCGCGAAAAGTGATCGCCGAAAATCGCCATGTTACCGGGGGTCGAATTTTGGGAATATTTGACAGGTAGTACCCTGTCGCCATTTTGATTTTTGGGGTCGAAAACAAAAGTGCGATTTGACGGTGCAGCGTTTCTAGACTAGACTTCCCTGAAGAGCTTTTCTGTGTGGGGACATGGCCAAATCCCCAAACCTGGGCAATTAGGAGCTTTCTACCAAAAAGTGACGCCATCTTTGTTGCCCAAAAAACCTCAATAATTCATGGAATAAAATGGTTGCGGCCTTCAAATTCCAACCAGCACCGTCGGGGGAGGTGTCCGCGAAAAGTGATCGCCGAAAATCGCCATGTTACCGGGGGTCGAATTTTGGGAATATTTGACAGGTAGTACCCTGTCGCCATTTTGATTTTTGGGGTCGAAAACAAAAGTGCGATTTGACGGTGCAGCGTTCTAGACTAGACTTCCCTGAAGACCTTTTCTGTGTGGGGACATGGCCAAATCCCAAAACCTGGGCAATTAGGAGCTTTCTACCAAAAAGTGACGCCATCTTTGTTGCCCAAAAAACCTCAATAATTCATGGAATAAAATGGTTGCGGCCTTCAAATTCCAACCAGCACCGTCGGGGGAGGTGTCCGCGAAAAGTGATCGCCGAAAATCGCCATGTTACCGGGGGTCGAATTTTGGGAATATTTGACAGGTAGTAAGTACCCTGTCGCCATTTTGATTTTTGGGGTCGAAAACAAAAGTGCGATTTGACGGTGCAGCGTTCTAGACTAGACTTCCCTGAAGACCTTTTCTGTGTGGGGACATGGCCAAATCCAAAAACCTGGGCAATTAGGAGCTTTCTACCAAAAAGTGACGCCATCTTTGTTGCCCAAAAAACCTCAATAATTCATGGAATAAAATGGTTGCGGCCTTCAAATTCCAACCAGCACCGTCGGGGGAGGTGTCCGCGAAAAGTGATCCCCAAAAATCGCCATGTTACCGGGGGTCGAATTTTGGGAATATTTGACAGGTAGTACCCTGTCGCCATTTTGATTTTTGGGGTCGAAAACAAAAGTGCGATTTGACGGTGCAGCGTTCTAGACTAGACTTCCCTGAAGACCTTTTCTGTGTGGGGACATGGCCAAATCCCAAAACCTGGGCAATTAGGGGCTTTCTACCAAAAAGTGACGCCATCTTTGTTGCCCAAAAAAACCTCAATAATTCATGGAATAAAATGGTTGCGGCCTTCAAATTCCAACCAGCACCGTCGGGGGAGGTGTCCGCGAAAAGTGATCGCCGAAAATCGCCATGTTACCGGGGTCGAATTTTGGGAATATTTAACAGGTAGTACCCTGTCGCCATTTTGATTTTTGGGGTCGAAAACAAAAGTGCGATTTGACGGTGCAGCGTTCTAGACTAGACTTCCCTGAAGACCTTTTCTGTGTGGGGACATGGCCAAATCCCAAAACCTGGGCAATTAGGAGCTTTCTACCAAAAAGTGACGCCATCTTTGTTGCCCCAAAAACCTCAATAATTCATGGAATAAAATGGTTGCGGCCTTCAAATTCCAACCAGCACCGTCGGGGGAGGTGTCCGCAAAAAGTGATCGCCGAAAATCGCCATGTTACCGGGGGTCGAATTTTGGGAATATTTGACTGGTAGTACCCTGTCGCCATTTTGATTTTTGGGGTCGAAAACAAAAGTGCGATTTGACGGTGCAGCGTTCTAGACTAGACTTCCCTCAAGACCTTTTCTGTGTGGGGACATGGCCAAATCCCAAAACCTGGGCAATTAGGAGCTTTCTAGCAAAAAGTGACGCCATCTTTGTTGCCCAAAAAACCTCAATAATTCATGGAATAAAATGGTTGCGGCCTTCAAATTCCAACCAGCACCGTCGGGGGAGGTGTCCGCGAAAAGTGATCGCCGAAAATCGCCATGTTACCGGGGGTCGAATTTTGGGAATATTTGACAGGTAGTACCCTGTCGCCATTTTGATTTTGGGGTCGAAAACAAAAGTGCGATTTGACGGTGCAGCGTTCTAGACTAGACTTCCCTGAAGACCTTTTCTGTGTGGGGACATGGCCAAATCCCAAAACCTGGGCAATTAGGAGCTTTCTACCAAA